>JAUCBJ010008794.1:0-140187 GCA_032718475.1 Nemertoderma westbladi
AAATTTGGTACGGATGTGCCAAAAGCAATTCTAAGAAACTAATTTGAAGGATTTACAGAAAAATGGAATTTAAGCCGATATATGGCATTTTGAGTGCCTAATTTTAGGCTAAATTTCAAGAAAATACAGATTTCCTAAGTTTGGCCCTTATTTACTACAAGAAGCAAAGACTTTTTGTATTAACATTAAATGGATAAAATGTAGAGCTATCTTATCCATCTGTAATGTTAAAGTTTCAGAAAAATATAAGCAGACAATTCGGAGAAAACCACTTTCTACCAAAACCTATTTTGTCAACTTCCAAAATTACCATTTTTCGGCCCCAATTTCCGGCCCTTAATATTCAGGCAATGCACAATATCAATAATAGTAATGGAACTCCATATTCCCTCTATATAACGCAAGTGGAACGGTTTCGTTCTAATTAAAAGATACAGAGTTATAACGATTTAAAAATTGTCAAAAATATCCAAATTTGGCCCAAAATTGGCCAAAAGTTGAATTATTGGCATACTGTTTAATATTTTTGGCCAATATTTTGACGCGATGAACAACTGTACTGGATATGTATTCGGTATGAGTTTCAATCGAAATGGCCAAACTGCTTTGGTGATAGCGACAAAACAACGTAAAAATTTTCCATCGGGATATTTTTTGGGTAAAATTAAAATGTGGCCAAAATGGCCAAATTTGGCTAAACGAAATTTTTTAATGAAACTTGCAAATTTATCCGCGCACAGGTCATATACCTACTGTTGGAAGAGACAGTAACAAATTATACCGCAATGTCCTACTGTAAAGTTTGTGAATCAAGGCATAATCCAACCTTCTCACCAAAACAGTAACCTCTAAGTAAGCGAACCTATTGCAGTATTGCAGTTATAACCGGTGAGGCAGAAGACAGTCTACGAACAGACAAACTTCGATAAACAAAATCCCGCGCAGCGAATCCTAATAATCGTGCTGACTCACTGACGGACTAAAAGCGCTCGTATACTTTGCCGCAGTGTGATTTATATGGTGGGTGAGAGAGACGCTAGCTACAAATATAACTAGCGGGCAAAGCCGCGGTATGGACAAAATATTTTATAAATTTTGCGGTACAAATAATTCCTAAACGCGTGTGTGTGTTTTGATTCAGGGTCAAATTGATTTTGTAATCCTTCATATAATATCATTTACTGGGTCCGGTGTACATTTTACAAATATTCTAAATTTTGGTAGTTTGTAGGTCTAATACTTACAAATGATAAGGCTCCTTCCCCTTTTGTGTATTTCCAGGACTCAAATTCAGGCATAAGGTTAATACTACGCCCAGAATTCGGCAATTTTATTTACCAGGTCCCTAATACTAAGAAGAAATGTGTTAGTTTACTACAGTAGGCATACAGTTACAAATAGCTAGCCTGGTTCCTATCTAGAATTTTGGTTACCTAGGTGGGCTTGGTAACTTCTTATCAGGATGTCGGCGGGGACACGGTAGGTGTTAGTATCCCTAATAGCCTTAATTTATATGCACCTAGCAGTAAACTGCCCTACCGCCTGAACGGTATAATCTTAATTCAGAGAAAAACAGAGTAACCCTCTCCTGGCCTACAAGCTCCAACGAAAAAGATGAACACCATGTACTACTGACAAGCCACCAGTGCACCTATACCCGGCAAATGAGTTAGGCCATGGAATACTAAATATAGACTGTATATTTAAGTCTAGTGTCAGTGTAAGACTGACAGTGTAGAGACAGTGTAGTCTAAGTCAGTGTAGACTGTAACTGTATATTTAGTATTCCATGGTTAGGCATACAGTTTTGCTGCACCCTACCAATGTGCATGCCGTGTAATGGTGTGCCTGTGTCCTATCTGTGTACTGGTATCTCTCTGCCTATCCTCTCCTCCCGTAGGAATACGAAGGGTTTCCGCGAGTTTTTCTGAATAAAAATAATACGGTTCCTAATTTTAAATTTTTGGCGTACAGTGTGTCGCTACTTCTACCTTCGATCTCAGGTCTTATACTTAGGTAATGAAGCATCGGACGCTGTCTAACCTTTCAGGCGATGGGCGAATAACTACGAATCAGTATTGTGGGTGGTCTCCTGTCTACATTCCTCCGATGTTCCCGTTCATTGCCGTGGCCCGATGTCTAGCCTGCCATCCTGACCCTCAGTTGGGTTCACCGTGGTGAAACATGATAAAAAAGGGCAGATATAGCGATAATTCTGACTTTATTACAGATAACCAACAATTATATTAATACAAACAATGTAATCTGAAATAACTAATTATATCTGAGAGATGAATAACTAATGAACGAAACCGCACCTTTTATAGCAAATTTGTGCCGCTAACAATCTAGACAAATCTAGATTGTTCTATGAGTTCCATTAGGTTTTTAAAGATAATCATTGGTCCAGCAAACATATAACTTGCACGACATTGGTTACTGTAAAATAACTGCAATCATATTGGTTAATCTACCTTGAGCAAATGCAATTTAATCGTAGCGGTTAATTCAAATGAGTTGAAATTTAGCACAAAAAACAATTCGCACCTGCTAGGATTTGAACTCAATACCTACTGAACGATTTTCCAACGCATAACCGACTGAGCTCACAGTGGGGCTTAACTTGGTTTTTGGCAAAGGTTGGACCCCGTTCATGAAAATAAGTTTTTTGAGCTTAGTTGGTCCCCTAATGTAAAAATTGAGAAAAATTAAAATATTTCATGGGTGGCTTTTTAAATTAATACTATTTAAGTAATTATTTAATACTAATCATATTACTAAATTTCATCACTTACTCCCCCAAACAAATTGACAGGTTTATTTTGCTCCATTGGTGTCACTTTGTACACAAAATAAAAAAATTTAAAATTTCATGGGTGGCTTTTAATATAATGCTATTTAATTATTTATTTAATACTAAATATTATTACCTTTAACAAAGGATGTTACCCCATTCATGAAAACAAGTTATTTTGCTCTAATCATGTCTCGATGAATAAAATATAAAAAATTAGAAAGTTTCATGGGTGGCTTTTAATATAAATTTTATTTAATTATTTATTTAATACTAAATATTATTACCTTTAACAAAGGATGTTTGGTACCCTATCCCACTCATGAAAACAAGTTTTTTTGGCTCCAAGCATATCTTGATGATTATAATGCAAAAAATTAGAAAGTTTCATTGGTAATTTTTAATAATACAACTATTTATTTATCCAATTAATACTAAATATATGTAATTATTTTGATATACAGTATACTCCATTAAAAACCAAAAATAGTTCATACATGTTTCGAATTATATTCCTTAACTGCTTGAAGTAGCTAATTTGCGTATCTTGGATGACTTTCTAAAACTTTATACTTCGACCATGTTTTTCAAGAAAATGTTGCTTGTTCAGAAAATTAACCCAATCTTAGAATGATGTGGCATTTTTCAGGAACGAAATAAACATTTCAGTCCACTAACAACATTAGTCTATATAGGCCTACATGTATAGGCCTACATTAAGGTATATCAGATAATGGCGCACCATTATCTGCAGTGTGTAAGATTATGTAAGAAAAAAAATTAAATAGTTTATGATGTTTTATAAATTTATAATAAGATCGATGTTCTTAAATGTATTTTATATTTAACTTAAGAACCACTTAAAAATGAATGAATGAAAAATATGCCTTAAACTGAAGCATACTGTATATCTATATACCCAAGACTAAGAACAATCATGAACTAATGTAGCTGTTATTTTATATTATAATGTAGTGTAGGTGTATGCATCCATGCCTGATTAATGTGAAAGATTATACCTACTGATGTTCTACTAATATATGGTTGGTTCGGTTGGTTTGATTGGTAAGATAAATAAACAATTATATAGAAAGAGTACAATTGTAGATAAGACACAATGATTATTGATACAATGTTACTGACCACCAGTTGAGGAATTATATTAATAAAAAAAGTAAATAAATACATAGATTATAGATAAAATGTTTGAAAATATGGGATTTTTTATGAAGATTGTGGACTGGTCCATATCTTCCAACTGCTGATCTACGCTAGTCCTTCATTGTATAAACAATGAGCTTATATACTGTATATATATATATAAGTAATAATATTTAGTATTAATTGAATAATAAAATAGTTGTTTTATTAAACGCCACCCAGGAAACTTTCTAATTTTTTATATTTTATTCATCAAGGCATGCTTGAAGCCAAAAACTAGTTTTAATGTATGGGAAAGAGTACCAATCATCCTTTGTTAAATGTAATAATATTTAGCATTAAATAAAAAATTAAATAGCATTTATATTAAAAGCCACCCATAAAACTTTCTAATTTTTTATATTTTATTCACCAAGACATGCTTGGAGCCAAACAAACTTTTTTCATGTATGGGATGGGGTAACAAACATCCTTAGTTAAAGGTAATAATATTTAGTATTAAATAAATAATTAAATAGCATTTATATTAAAAGCCACCCATGAAACTTTCTAATTTTTTATATTTTATTCATCGAGACATGATTAGAGCCAAAAAACGTGTTTTCAGGAATGGGGTAACATCCTTTGTTAAAGGTAATAATATTTAGTATTAAATAAATAATTAAATAGCATTATATTAAAAGCCACCCATGAAATTTTAAATTTTTTTATTTTTTATACAATATGTGACAGCAATGGAGCAAAATAAATCTGTCAATATGTTTGGGGGAGTAAGTGATGAAATTTAGTAATATGATTAGTATTAAATAATTACTTAAATAGTATTAATATAAAAAGCCACCCATGAAATATTTTAATTTTTGTGAATTTTCACATTAGGGGACCAACTAAGCTCAAAAAACTGATTTTCATGAACGGGGTCCAACCTTTGCCAAAAACCAAGTTAAGCCCCACTGTGAGCTACTGAACCACTTGAACAACGTTGTACAAATAGCTATAGTAAATGCAAATGAGGACTTAATGTAATCTTTATAACAAATTAATTCCAACAAAATAAAATTTTGAAAATCCACGGCTTTTATGAGGATATAATTCTATACCGCTCCATGAAAACAGGATATTATCGTACATAAAATATACAGTTTTCACCAATCAAATCTAATTATGGAATACTTGGGGCGTACCTACATATTTACAAATTAAATTTCAAACAATAATACTTCCTTTCTATGTAATAATTTGGTACAAAATAATTACAAATTCAAACTTTACATATTTAAGGCCTTATTAAGTAGGTACAATATAAATCTAATTAAATTCACCAATATAAATCTATTGCATCTCAATTATTGCATAAATTCAAATAATTACAAATACAAATACTTTCGTGCCTAAATATAAATTGCATAAGTTCGGAATAATTACAAATATGAGTCTTTCTAAGTACAAAACTTTCTAAATACAAAATATAACGTTTTACAAATGAAATCATAATAAAGGCTCACGAGTCTTCCGTCTACTCTTGCCTTCTATTTCACTGTAAATACAAATACTGCTTATAAAATATAAATTGCATAATATTCGAAACAATATAAATTGCATAAGTTCGGAATAATCACAAATAAAAATATAAATCTTCCAAAATATAAATTCTTTCTAAATATAAATTCTTACTAAATACAAAACTTACTACATATAAAATATATAAATCACAATAAATCAAATAAATCACAATAAATCAAATAAATCACAATAAATCAAATAAATCACAAGAAAGGCTCACGAGTCTTCCGTCCACCCTTTGCCCTCCATTTTAACGCTTTTCAGAACGGGCCCTGCTGCGTCCTCGAAAACTGCGTACAGGTGACTTAGCCCATACTTGGACGTTGGGAGATGGTGCGACCATTTCCTCACATATTCGTCTCCTCGTAAACGTAAATCCTCGTCCGACTCCTCGTGACCGATCGGTTGTATCCACTGTTGGTAAAACGTCTGGGAACACGCGGGAAGCGGACGACGCAGACCCAAGAGAAACTTGCGCCCCCTTTTGATCAGTTGGTATATGTCCCGATCCTCCTTGCGGTTCTCTGGGAAGTGACACCGTATCCCGAGTAACTCGAATCGTCGGTTCAAATCCTATGCGCTCTTCAATATTTATCGTTTTCTTTAATTGTTGGCTCACTTTCTGAACCCTTATGATCCTATTCTGTCCGTCCTCCCGAGGGTGACGTGCAGACGGCGCAACCGGAGTAGCTGGTATATTGGTCGCCTCTAGGATCTCCTCTTCCTCGAATACGCTCGCTCGTATGCGTTTATGGTAGAAGGCGGCTCGGTACGCCCATGCGACGGTTAACCAAGCTCCCTTATTTCGCTTTTCCGTTCGAAACCGATCGAATTCACCATATGTGATACGATTGACGACTTTCTGGAAGTTCTATGTATTCTTATTATCGGGATGAATCTGTAGTAAATATTCGCGCACAACTCTGAATCCACTATCATGAGGAAAAATATCATCTACCTCAATCAGTTCGTCGTATTGTGGCATAGCGGAGATATATCCTTCCGACATCATAGTTTGAGGATTTACTGCCCAAAATCCAAGATGTGCTCTCATTGGGAATTGTCTTCTTTGCGCCGATACATGTTTGTCAGCTAAATCTTCCCAATCATCAAACAGTTTTCTCACTAATTTTACAGATTTGTGTTCGTGTGGTATGTCTCGCAGTTGACATTCAGATGCTCGATGTCCCTTTATATTGCAGTATGAGCATTGAGCCATAAATCTCCAGCAAGTATAAAACGTATGGGACCCTTGATCTCCACACCTTCCACAAATCAGTTGAGTCGTAGTAATGTGCTTTCCACTGCACTTTGTCGAATGATGTCCAGCGACGCTACATTTACCACACATCGTATTGGCAGGGTGCCACACTCACCCATATATAAGATCTCCAATTGGCCAAGCGCTTCCTCCCACACTATAATCATAATCGTCTGGATCTACAGGTTGGTATGTTTCAGAAGGTTGTATGCAAACTACAGCATCTGTTGCTTCAAGTTGACGAATCTCCGTCTGAGATTTCTTCGGGAGGTTCCTTTCAATCTCAAGAAGCTCTTCTAGAGGATCACCAATGATCGTCGTTGTGTCGGAATCATCACCAAGGTGACCGATAGGCGCGCGCATCTGCCGTGATTCTTCTGCAACTTCTACGATACATTCTCCTTCATAAGGTAACATTGTAAACATAGATTGTCTTTCGATAAGAGATCCCGCACAGCGAAGATACACGTCTCAAAATATACTAAATCCTGCTCGAGTAAAGGCATTGCACTGAGCGTCGGAATTGTAGAAGGGTTCGAGAAATCGTCTAAACACGTCGGTATGAATTCTCCCTTCCGTGTAGAACGTATGATCTTCTCCGAGACAAAGTGGATGTCTTTTAAGAGTCCGAGACACAATGTCGGCGATTAAGCAAACATTCACTGATGACTCTATCGCTAAATAATATTGTAGGACCGCTCTTGGAGGTAACGTAATAGCCCAATACACGCATCCTCTCCATTTGAGCTGTGATTCAAACTCGTTTATATCTGGAGTATCACCTTCTCCATACGTTTAGATATACTTGGTTCTTTTACTTTCCTTGTAATCCCAATTAAACATTAGGTAGGAGATGTATCCAGTTCCGGTTTTTTGAGTATCATACTCCCGGAAAAATCCTTGTTCTATAGACCACAAGATAAGAGGTCGAGTGTCGACGTAAGGTGTCGGTAATCGGTCGTGACTGTCCGACATGCCGGCAAAGTTGCTAATTAAGTCCTCTCGCACTCCTGATCCGATCTTTACAACGGTTTTATCTAAAATAATATTTCTTACCATCTTCGGTAGCATTCTAGCATCGATATTGCAAGCTTGGTCCATCTTCTTTACTATATTAGTGATGAGATGGCGCCGCTTAGTATTTCCTGGAGGTATCGGCATTCGTTTGTCGCTTCTTTGTCTACTGAAAACGTGCAAGACTCCGTCTGCCGCTCTAATTTGTATAGTCTTAGAAGTCAGACTTTGTTGATGGCTGCTGCCCTCGTTGTCATAAAACATGTAACCATTTTCTTGAAATGATCTAAACGTCCTGTTCCATTCGTCCATCAATTCTTCCAAAGGTTGCCAAATCTTCTCTATATCCCTCTCGTCCTCGAAACGAATAACCTTACCTTGCCAGTTCGTAGCAATGTCTGTATCCGACTCAAAGGTTCCTGTTCCGATCCATAAGCGAATTGTTCTGGTCAAATATCCTTTCAGGTTACTCGGAGCTATATCAGTGCCAGCTCTATCCAGTTCCCTAAAGTCTTGAATATGAGGCGGAACATTATGCACGACCTTTTGCGTAATATGTCTACGTAAATCATATATCTTAACCATATCATCGCTTAGAACAACTGCAGGAAGAAACTCTAAGTTTGAAATGATTTCCGGATGATCCACAATAGGTATTTCATACGTCGTATCTTCTCGGACTGGTATACTAATAGGGAAATTGAGTGTCGTACTCAATGGTTTCGTAGTTGAAGTACTATGCAGTTGCATTTCTCTTGTCCTTTCCGGGGATGCAATCTGTAGTCTCTGAATAATGTTTTGAGCAAAGTTTATACTTTCGAAAATTTCCGGTGTCATCTCCTTAGCTGGCGTTTGATCGTGTGACGTCCAATGGTAAGGTAGGCTCGCGAGTCTTCCGCCCCATTCTTCCATCTCACCTTCCTCGAAAGCCTTATAGGCTCTGTATAGGCTAAAAGTTTCTTTCTTTTCGCGGGTTGACTGAGTCACCTCTTCCAGCGTAAGTTCAAATGCATCGGGTTCAACAATCTTAGGTGGGCAAACGACAATTTCTCCCACCTTTGGTCCACACATAGCAAATGAATGATACGGATTCGATAAAGGATACCCTCCTTCCTGGTAGCGTAGTTGTTGATGGTTCGAACACCTCGCCAATATCGGTTCGGGATTTTCCTTATTCAAACGCATCGGAATCGCCTTTTGTTGTTCGCGCATACAAGCACCACATTTATAATAAAGTTTATAAACAGAAAAGGCTTCCTTCGTTTCTCTATCGTCTCCTCGAGTTTGTCTGTAAAGATGCATTCCATCGAATTCATCGCGTACCGCAGGCATAGGTTCATGTGCCTTTAGGTATTGCATGGTATGATACAAACAACTTATTTCGGTATCGGGGTCTTCACTGATATCTCCCGTATCACATAAAGCATCGTACGGATAAAGTTCGTTGAAGGTTTTACGTAAACTTTCGATTCTTTCGTTTAACGCGTTTTGCCTCCTCTTTAATACGTTCGAGTCATATTTAGTCTTTGCGAGTTTTGCCGTACTTTCTGATAAATCCTTTATACCAAATATAGTGTAATCCTTTGCACCGAATCTTTCAAAAGGAGCTGCCGCTTCCTCTTGAATATCGTATCCCCATCTCGGCTCTCCAGATATCCCCTTTGCCATTATTATAAGTATGGTTACATAATCATTACTACTAGAGGGAATACAACAGAGTTTATTGTTAGTTGTGAGGAGATGTGAGAGTTTTTTTGTCTGCCCTTTGGGCTCGACAACGCTCTAACCTCCTACCCATAGCCTAAGATCTAAGGTTTCTTTAATGACACACTGTTTCTTATCTAAATTTTTTTTTTTTTGCCGAAATAAAAACGATTTGGGCTAAACTGGCTGTGAGTCTAAAATACTCACTTTTTGATCCCAAACTATTATCAGAAAATAAGCAATCAAGAATTAGTAATAAATATAGGGAAGTCTATTGGTTGACGTAACTTATTGAAACAAGACCGTGTAAAATTTAATTAAATTTAAGAAAGGCTCGCGAGTCTTCCGTTCTCTTGTTTCTCTAATTTTAAGTTCCACCCGACTGTACCCTGAAATCTATTCACTGGAGAAAATTTTAAAATTTTTCAAATCCAAATGGATTGTCTAAAATTTCGAAAATGTCTCATATTGTGAGTTCCAAGTAGAATTCCATTTCTTATACCTACACATCCCGCTCCTATGTGACACATAAGGGTACTACCCTCAATGTTCACATATAAAGACAATGGAAGTCTACCGCTGTCTTTACTACAGTGTACAGGTACGTGGAAATCTATTTGTAAACTCCTTATTATTTACCAATATTAGTTGGAGACTTGTAATCTCCAGACTCGTTACGAGTCTCTTCAAGAAGTACGAGACGTTGAGTCGGTCTATCTACTGTACGACCGTCAATTGTCCGTACCGTCACAGTTCTTGTCACTCCATCCATAGATGGATGTGTGTCTAAAATAACACCTGTTATCCAGAAGCGTCTTTTTAAATTCACTTCTGCTAACAGTACATGATCTCCCGGCTTTAAAGCACGGGTGTCTTTGTACCAATTTGTTCTGGCGGAAATAGAGGGCAAATAATGGTTTTGCCATATTTCCCAGAATTTGTTAACCAGTAGTTGCGTGATTTTCCACGCCTTTCTACCGTAGCTCGCTTTCGTCCTTCTGGGCTCCTCCCGGAGGCGCACCCATGAGGCGGACGTGTTTCCACCACCCCTGGGGCCAGTCTGACTGATGTTATTATCAGACCAGGCCGTAGGGTGGCCCGATGTTTCCCGGGTTTTGTTTTCGGTCCCCCGATCACACTGGCACAGCTCGTCGAACATGTAGCCAGATGGGCGGCTACTGTCAACTTACTGTGGCCTGACTGTACATTGAGCCAACTCAAAGTATAACAAAGAATTAACCGGCAGGTGGACCAGTCGATAGCGATCGAGCACCAAGGTCGCCCTTGGGCCTAACCGACGGTCTTGTCCCACATGGGCTTGCGCTACCCAACATTGGAATTTTGACTCGTTTTTACCTGCCTCGCCGGCAGTATTTAAAAAACAATACTGTCTGTAGCTCAAAAGCTACTGAACAAGTAACCACTTACCAGTCACTGTACACGTGTACTCAACAGATGTTCACAAAATCAAGTACACAATGGTAAGCACAAAATCGAACACATACCATGCACACACAGAGACAAAAT
Source organism: Nemertoderma westbladi (assembly GCA_032718475.1). Taxonomy (NCBI): domain Eukaryota; kingdom Metazoa; phylum Xenacoelomorpha; order Nemertodermatida; family Nemertodermatidae; genus Nemertoderma; species Nemertoderma westbladi. Next base: position 11,025 of record JAUCBJ010008794.1, read on the forward strand.
CAGGAAAGACAAAATCGGGGTCAAAATCGAGAGGACAAATTGTATCGACCAACCACCAAGTCAAGAGTACCTTATTTTACCGACAGGGTAAAATAACTTTGTGTGCACAAAGTATGCTGGGGCGCAGTAAAGTATGGTCCTACTAATACCAGCGGCGTCTGAACCAACTGGCAAGGGTTCCCATACTCACTCGCAGTGGCCACACATACAATCACGTGTACTCACGTACCTACAGCAACAGAAAGCTCAGAGACCCAGACGGTTGAACCAACCAAAAGACCAATCAGCTGAACATGGATACAATAACATATAGTATCAAATAAATGGAACAGCTGATGGCCAATGGAACCATCCAAGCCCCAAGCAAACTGCCACTGGTTGCTCACATACAAAACATAGTTCACACCACATAAACCACAAATCACGCCATGCCACCACCCCTACTGTGTACAGGACTGGCAGTACGGCAACAGGCCAACTAGACGGAACCACGGCACCATGGCAATTCATGGTTCGTTAGACACAAGGGCCTTCAGTGACTCCCTACAACTGTATAGAAGATTTAACGTGCCCCCAGACCCTCACGAGTCTGCCGCCGCCTGTTAGCGACACCCCTATAGAGACCTCACCTCTTTAGGCATTGCCTTCTATTGGAATGGAAATAGGCGTCAATGTAGTCGGTGCCTGCATTGACAGGTGTGCAGGTGTTAAAGCAAACTGGGATTGTTTGTCATCGGGTACTAATACTATTGGTCTAGTATTTAGTATTGCCTCGATTTCAACAAACAATGTGGTTAGTTGGTCGTCTGTCAAGATGTGGTGTACTGGAATGACCTTTGCCATGGCTGTTTTAATAGATCTTATCAGTCTCTCCCAGACTCCGCCTCTCCATGGACTATCTGGAGAATTAAACTTCCAAACAATCTTGTAAGGACGTAGTTCGTTTGAGATTTGATCATGATCTAATTTCTTAAAGGCTCTAGCAATTTCATTTCGAGCAACAACAAAGTTTGTACCTTGGTCTGAGTACAAGCATTTTACTAATCCGCGTCTAGCGATAAATCGCCGTAGTGCTAGTATAAAAGCGTTGGTGGAAAGATCCATCACACGTTCAATATGAACTGCCCTACTGGACATGCATGTGAAAATCAGTCCCCAGCGTTTTACTAGTATACGTCCACGTTTCGTATGTATGGGACCAAAGCAGTCAATTCCAGTCTCTGTGAAAGGTGGTCTGAATGCTTGTAGTCGTGCTTGTGGAAGTTCACTCATTTCTTGGGTACTTATTCTAGAATGTACCTTTTTACAAATAATACACGTACGCGTCACTGAACTTAGCGCTTTACTGGGTCTAATTAATACAAATCTTGTACGTAAGTAGGAAAGATAGTGGTGTCTTCCAGCGTGTTTCAGATGTAAATGTGCGTCCAGTATCATTGCACGTTGTAATTTGTGATGTTGTGGTATTATTATTGGGTACCTAAAATCAGTATTAAAGTCAATGTTTTGAAGCCGAGATTTATGACACATTAAGCCATTATAAATTATCGGACTCCAACTCAATATTGGTGACGACTTGATTGGTTGACCTTGGCTTATAGATGTGAATTCGCGTGCAAAATATCGCAATTGGTAATGGCGAATTAATTTAATTTCACATATGTTGATCTCAGTCAATGTAAGTCGACGTGTAAAGTCGCGTTTGCCTTTAACGTATTGTACAAAACGTACAATCCATGCTAATTTTCGGCACGCGTTTGTCCAAGAATCTGTCAGGTTTACAATATGGTCGACGTAAGTATTTATGACGTCATCAGGTAAGTCAATGGAGAATTTTGAAGGTTTTGTTTTACTAGATGGGCCCACGGGTCCGCCGGTAGGTATTCCCTTGTTGACTGTTAATCCGTCCGGGTCTACGAGTAATTTATCCTTCTTCGCCTTCTTACCTTGATTGTCAGTACTTTGTGAGTCGATCCCTAATGGTGGTTTAAATTCTATGGGATCACTGGGTTTTGGTAAACTTATTTTTCTGCCGATATTTATCACAGGTCTCATCGTAGGTTGTAAGTTTGGTATGTCTCTTGAGCGCAAAGTAACACCTGTATTTACATTTGTATAGGTACTACCCACATCTGTAATACATGAGGTTTCACTGTACTTATGGTTACTCAAGAGTGTCAAATTTGGTAGTTTGTCAATACAAGGCCACTCCAATAGGGAAACTGCGGCTTTACTGTTTGTCAAAACATTACTAATGTCTGGTAGAACATCTTGTGACATGTCTGGTAAAATGTTTCGCTGAACATCCGGCGAAACGTCTAGTGACATGTCTGGCAAAATGTCTGGTTGACCGTCTAGTAACGTGTCTGGTTGACCATCTGGCGATACGTCTGGTGAAGAAAGGCTCGCAAGTCTTCCGTTTTTAACTTTGTAAGTTATATTTTTCCTTTTCACCTTCGGTTTCTTCTTTAGTTTCGCCGTCGTCTTTTTCTTTGCTTTCCCTTTCTTTGGTTTTTTAATTTCGGCATCCTTAGGGATAGTGTTAGACTTGTTGTCGTATAGTGGCGGCCAATGTTGTGTTGCTCTTTGTAAGAATTGTGGTCCGTGTTGCCAAAATTTCTTGTTCTCCGGTTTACAGAACTCCTCAGGCATCATTCCTCTCGACGCAATATCAGCTGGGTTTTGTGGTCCGGGACAATGTCGCCAATCTTCCTTTATTGAATGGTCCAAAATTTCTGCACTTCGCGTGGTGTCGTCACATACTTAGTAGGCATTGTCTTAGCCTTAGAAGTAATGAGCGATACATCAAACTCGTCTGAATCTACTTGTCTACGCAGATATGCTGTCACTCCAAAGCCGTTGTCACTGGCGTCGGAAAAACAATGTAATTCTAAGTCGTCAGGAAATGCCGTCTGTAATGGAAAGTACACCCGGGGTATGGAATAATCTTCTAGTGAAGACAATTGCGCCTCCCAAGTTTTCCATAAGTCCACTTGTTCGGATGAGATCGGTTCGTCCCATGTCAGTCCATCTTTCCAGATACTGCGCATGTATATTCTTGCTTGCAGTATTATTGGGCTGATAAAACCTAAGGGGTCGAACAATCGACTCAGCTTTGACAAGCAAGACCTCTTTGTCAGAGAATCCCCTTGAGCGTCCAGTCCAACTTTCACTCAAAAGTTGTCCGTGTTTGGGTCCCAAAATAGTCCCAACACTTTGGTCGTCGGTAGTGGTTCAAACTCTAAGTCAATGTCACCACCTCTACGCTCAGTCGTTTCGAATGAATTTACTAATTCGGCACTGTTTGAGGCAAACTTGGTGAGGTTAAAACCTCTGCCTGCTAAACAGTCCCGTAATTGATGTGCTACTGTTATAGCACGTTCTACTGTGTCACAACTTTGTAATTCATCGTCCACGTAAAAATCTTGTTCTACTATCTGGATTACCTCTGGGTCATACTTATGTTTCTGGTCCCTAGCGGTCTGCTTTAGGGTGTACATAGTACAATTTGGGCTGTCTCTGGCACCGAAAACGTGAACTTGCATTTGGTAAGTCGCCGGTGGTTGACTTAAGTCTCCATCCGGGTACCAGAGGAACCTCAAACTGTCTCTATCTCGCTCTAACGCTCGCACTTGGTGAAACATGGCTTTGACATCGCAAGTAAATGCTACTTGGCGTTGACGGAAGCGCATAATCACCCCCATGAGAAAATTATTCATGTTTGGTCCATCCATCAACTCACTATTGAGAGACATTCCCTCAAACAGAGCCGTGCAGTCGTTAACCACACGTACCTTTTCAGGTTTGTCAGGGTGTCTCACGTAGTGATGTGGCAAATAGTATGTCTGGTCTGTCACAATCTCCGGGTTAGTCATTCTGATAGCGTATCCTTTTGTCAAATACGTCTCCATCTGAGTATTATACTGCAAATGGGCTTTCTCGTTCTTTAATAAACGTTGTCGTATTGAGTTTAAGCGTCTTAAGGCTAGCGGATAGTTATTTATAAGTTTAGGAAGTTGGTTACGCCATAACATCCCTACCTCATAATGTCCGTCTCTCGTCTGGCGGATAGTATCTTCCATGATCTTTAAAGATTGTTTTTCTTGTTCCGACATATACGGTTCGTAGCTTCCAGGTTCGGCTGTATCTTGTTCCAACCATTTGATAGTTTTCTCTGTTAATTCTTTGTCCAGTGCAGCTTGTTCCACTTGACAGTTTCTTAATGCGTCGTCATCGACGGGTGTTGGTAAATTTATTGGTTCAGGTAGACTCGCAAGCCACCCAGTGTTATCATCTGTCGTTGATGGAACCTCTGCCTGACTCGTCTCCTTTTCAATCTCAACACTAACCTTGTGGATTGGCTGCTCTTTGTGACTTATCATACTCGCTACACACGTCGTACCTATAACGTTGTCGTGTTTTGTCGAACGTAGTGTAGTATAGTCTCTGTCGTGTGAAAAGGAATGAGTCAAAGTTCTAGTTAATAAACTACATGTACTTTGCACATTGTCTTCCTCATCACTTATATCTAGTGTGCGCACAGGCGCTCGAGTATACCAACCTATTGGAGTTCGACAGGCGTAAGCGTTCCCTGCTACGACTACTGATGGTCTGGTTTCCCACACTTGATGTAAGTTGAATTGGTCTGTCCCGGTCAGCATTGCTACTGACCTGTAGTTAACAGGACATTCAGGTACACCAAGGTGTCTAAAATACTTACGGTCCTCTAAAGATTGTTCTGGCACTGGACCCAGTAGGTTACTAAAGTCCTTTGTGGCCGCAAAGGTTAAATCCTTAAAGGGTAGCAAAGACCTCTCCTTTTCGCTATGTTGCGATTTTAGGAAGAAGAGTATCTAAGCTCAACTTAACTCTAGTCACTGGTATTGCACGTTGTCCATGCATACTACTTACAGTATATTTGACGTTCTTACCTTGTCGAAGATCCGTCACGACGTCAGCTACCTTCTCATCCACATAGCTGTGAGATGAGGCTGAATCTAAAATAGCGTAGATCTTTTTGCTCCATTTTGTGCCCGTAATCCTAACAGGAATTACGCTAAATCCCTTCAGTTGATCAGGCGTCAGAAGCGCAATCGATGGTTGTTCGTCTCCATCTGAGTATGCGTCTTCGTCTTCTGATTCTTCATCTGAAGACCCGGATTGTTCTGGGAAACAATCCCAAATATGCGTCACAAAAGTTGGTGTTGTTTTTGATTGTCGCGTCTTGTATGCAGTATTGCATTTCGCTGCTGCTTCTGGGTGTTCCCTGGTGAAGCGTTTTGTCGGCGTATGACTATCCGTGTGGAGTAAAGCGTCATGGTTGCGTCCACAGGAAGGACAGGTGTCCGTATTTGTCCATATTTCCGTACATGTCCGTGTTGCGTACACCTCCAACAAGAATCCAATGGCCGTATCTGTAGCCGTCGTTCTTCTGAGTTTAACTCACGAAATAGTCAACATCCTCTTAACTTGTGACTAGTATGCCGCTTACCTATCCGCTCGCAGTATTGACAACCGCTAAAGTCGGCATTTAGTTGCTGCCTAGTCTGTTTGATCCCAATGGGTGCGGACACTTTACTACCGTCGGAAAATTGTTGGGTTTCTGTCGGTGTAGTGTAGGTGACCGTCCTTGTGGATGTTATCGGTGGTTTTTGTCGGTTAGATGATGGCAAGGTGATTCCTTCGGCTACAATGTGTTGGTCCGTGTAGTTCGAACGAGTCTCCACCACTGCTTCCCTAGATATTAATAGGTACACATCCTCCAATTTCAAAAATCCACCCCTTTCTTCTCGCTGATACTCGATTTTTCTCCACTCCCTACGAAGTCGATGGTGTAGTCTCCCTATGATTTTTAATAGGACTGTAGGAGTGTTTCCGTAATCAAGCTGTCCAATTGAACGTAATGTCGTTATAGCGTTCTTGATTTCGTCAGCTAATTTCAGTAAGTCAATGGGTTTCGTAATAGCCCCCCCCCCCCTTACAGAGTTCCTCTATTACTGACTTGGCCATACTTACTGTACCTCCGTAGATTGAAGTTAAGCGATCGTATGCTAATTCGAAGGCGTCTGGTACACCAACAAAGGTCTCTGCTAGACGTTTTGGTTCTCCCGTCAGTGTTTGAAGCAGGTAGTTAAACTTTTCCCTTGATGTAAAAGCGCATGCCGCAATTTGAGATTCGATGTACTCTACGAATGTGTGCCAATGTTTTGAATTTCCGGAGAACTTAGGTGTTTGTTGCACCGGTAGTCCTTGCCTGGCTGCGAATTTAGCTATCTCCTCAGCTACGTTCAAAGTTTTGCGTCCTTGGGTGGCAATCGAGTTGATGTTCTCCCGTCTTGGCGCTTTCCTTTGATACGAAGTATTTCTTGAAAGTCGCTCCCTTTGCTGCTCCTTCGGGTGTCTAGTGTGTTCGAATTCTGTATTTCGCAAACTATCGGTTTGAGTTTCCTCTAAGCGTTCCTCGATCTGGGCCAACTTGTTAACAACTGGTCGCATTAGGTCGGCGAATTGTTGCGTGCTAATCGCGTCCGTTGGTTGTAACGCTTTCTGTGTTGCTGTATTTTGTGGAGGATTGTCTATAAAGGAATTAGTTGAACGCTCGCGTTTGCATTCATCGGCCGCCCCTGTTCTAAACACCTCGCGTTCCGGATAATCCGATTCGCTTGAAGTACTACTATCACCTGGATACGGTGGCCGACGTGCTCGCGTCCGTTGTGTCGTCCAAATTCTAACATTCCGTTTCGGAACAGTGTCTACTGGTCTCCGTTGTTCGGTAGGCTCGCAAGTCTTCCTCGAAGTTGTAGATTGCGATGTAAACTGGTTAAGCGGTCGCGTGTCTACTGGTCTCCGTTGTTCGGTAGGCTCGCAAGTCTTCCTCGAAGTCGTAGATTGCGATGTAAACTGGTTCGGTGGTTGCGTGATAGCGTTTGAGTCCAAAGTCCTCGTAGGTCTAAACACGATTGGGTTTGCGTAGTGCGTGACAGGTTTAGGCGTCGAAGGTTGACTCACCTGGTTAGTCGTCAGTAGTGCAGGTCCGACCAATAAACTACTACGATCGGTAATCGGCGGGTTACTTACCTTGACTTTCGGAATAGGCGATGACATTGCTCTCGGCGGTATAATCTTGTCCGGAATAACAAACCTGTGCTCCGTCGCACCATGGATAGGAGAAATATTACTACTACAGGTGCTCCTACACTTCCTTCCTTTATTCGTTCCTGAATTTGGCGGTGCCTTACCTCTATCCGGTCTAGGTCGTGTCCGTCTCGAGATCTCATCGATCGATCGCGGGCTTTAAGATCCAGATCTTCCTTGGCATTGGCTAATTCTCTCGCCTTCTTTTCGAGTTCGAAATGAAGTTTACACTCTTTCTCGCGTTGTTCCGTTTGTTGTTGTTGCGCCTCAAACTCCGCTAGTCGTATAGCTGATTGAGCCTTTATTTGCCATTTTTTCATCTCGGCTCTCGCTTCTGAAACTAACCTTTGTTCTTCCAACTCCGCTGCTCGTCGCTCCAACTCAGCTGTTGCTGCTTGTCGCTCCAACTCAGCTGTTGCTGCTCGTCGCTCCAAATCGGCTGCTGCCGCTTGTCGCTCCAACTCAGCTGTTGCTGCTCGTTGCGCTAACTCGGCTGTCGCTGTTCGTTGTGCTATTTCTAGCTCTAACCTTTCCATCTCAGCCGCTTCTAGTTCAGCTGCTTCTTGTAGATGAGAGATTCGCGCAACATTTGCTACACGTAGTTTCTCTTCCTCTACTGCTGCTTGTACCATTAGCAGTTGGGTTTGCTCCTCAATTTCCTGTCGTTGTCTGTAGAATTGCTGCTGTTGTCGAGCAATTTCTGATGTTACCATACTTACCTCACCAATTTCGCTGCGAATACTTACCAATGATTGATCCAGTATTCCCGGTGCCAGTTCGATTTGTGCGAGTGAAGTTTCCCTCGTAGCCTCCGGCACGCTTTCCCAATCTCCGACGTCTTCGCCGCACATACGTAAGTGATCCGTCAGATGTTTCAATTGTCCATCCAGCCTATACAATTCCTGTTCTTCCTCGGGCTGTAATAACTCGTCGGAAACTGACTCACCTAGCAACTGGTCCGCTTGTTCGTGTTGTATCTGTCTAACGGTCGTCTTAAACTGAGTTAGTTTCTCCCTGGCGATCATTAATTTCTCGAGGATTCTAAGTTGAGTGTCCGCATCCTGTCTTTGTCTAGCTAAATCTTGTAGACTGATTAGGTTATCTACGGACTTATGTACTTTACTTTGTACTCTAACCTGTAGGGTATAAAACTCGAACCGAGACATCGGAGCGGTCAACTCGTCTAATATGCGTTGGCCTTCTCCAATGCTCCTGGTAATATGCGCCATGTATCCTCCGACGCTTCTAACAACGCTCTCTTGGCTTCCCACTGAACTTACCATGTCCGTTTCCCTGTGTCTAGGTTGCGGAACAGTTAGAAAGTCCTCGGTCCTGCCGTCGCCTCGTACTACGGCATCCGGTACTCCCGTTGGATGTACTGGTGACGCACACAGTGTAGGTTCGGTAGGCTTGCGAGTCTTCCCCTGTGGTTCTTCCGCTACTGACTTATCCGCGTCACATGAGTCATAGTCGGTAGGTGTATTCTTCGTATAGTCTTGTTTGTCACTCATTTCGGTAGTTGTAAGTCAAGTAAGATGTGAGTGTCAAACTATCAAATTTACCGTATTTATATCAAAACGGTACTAATTTCAGTCATATAAAATTAGCCTACCGGCCGATTTTATAGCAAATGGATAAAATTAGCCTAGCGGCCAATTTTATAGCAAATAAATGTCACGGAATAAGTATATAATAAAATTAGCCTATCGGCCAATTTTATAACAAATAAAATCGGATAATGATATACGTTATCAAAATATAAATCAAACACAAATAATTACGGACTATTTTCAATTTTATTTCAATTTATTATTTATTTATTTCCATAGATTGCATAATGATTGACGTGGGCCCCATAGCATAGCTAGTGTAGGGCACCACGTTAATCAGCATAATGAATGCACTACGTAATATACAATACACATTAATTAATTAATGAATACGCCTACCGTAGATACTGCCTCAACAATGCGCATCCAGCAAGACTGGTTATTAGTGTTCACATTGGCGCCGCACGACACAGATGAGCTGGATTAGCCAGACTAGTTCAGCAATAAACAAAGAAATCGTACGCAATGCATAAATACTTGAGACAGTAGAACCCACAATAATTTTAACTAATATGGTAATGCCTAACTGATTTATGCAACTTTTCGAACTTACCCACTCCAATAATTCTCCAGAAAAACATATTCCCAGATACAAACCGGACGTGAACCTTTCCGTTTCCAGCGTTGCGGACGAAGTGCGATTTTCCCAACCAAAATTGTTGAGTTATCTATCTCCCAAACTCGCGAAACACGGTCTTGCTCTCGTTACAGTCTAGAAATGAGCTCTGAATTCTGAAAAACAAAAGAGTTTGGTTTTACTTTTACAAAAAAATTTTTGTACCGGTACAATATGGTATTTAAACCCTTTTAAACACCGGTATTCAATTCCAAATATTTTACACACGGTTTAAATCTAAATTTTATTCAAAATTAGCACTTAGTAGCCAATCAAATACAAATTTTTACCTCAAAATACAAAATTTTCGAATAATTATTGTCCTACTGAACTATAGTTTAGTAAAACGTATTCCTACTGTGAGCAACATAGGTCATATACCTACTGTTGGAAGAGACAGTAACAAATTATACCGCAATATCCTACTGTAAAGTTTGTGAATCAAGGCATAATCCAACCTTCTCACCAAAACAGTAAACTCTAAGTCAGCGAACCTATTGCAGTATTGGTCTCTTATAACTGGTGAGGCAGAAGACAGTCTACGAGCGGACAAACTTTGATAAACAAAATCCCGCGCAGCGAATCGTAATAATCGTGCTGACTCACTGACGGACTAAAAGCGCTCGTATACTTTGCCGCGGTGTGATTTATATGGTGGGTGAGAGAGACGCTAGCTACAAATATAACTAGCAGCAGGCAAAGCCGCGGTATGGACAAAATATTTTATATATTTCGAGGTACAAATAATTCCTAAACGCGTGTGTGTGTTTTGATTCAGGGTCAAATTGATTTTGTAATCCTTCATATAATATCATTTACTGGGTCCGGTGTACATTTTACAAATATTCTAAATTTTGGTAGTTTGTAGGTCTAATACTTACAAATGATAAGGCTCCTTCCCCTTTTGTGTATTTCCAGGACTCAAATTCAGGCATAAGGTTAATACTACACCCAGAATTCGGCAATTTTATTTACCAGGTCCCTAATACTAAGAAGAAATGTGTTAGTTTACTACAGTAGGCGTACAGTTACAAATAGCTAGCCTGGTTCCTATCTAGAATTTTGGTTACCTAGGTGGGCTTGGTAACTTCTTATCAGGATGTCGGCAGGGACACGGTAGGTGTTAGTATCCCTAATAGCCTTAATTTATATGCGCCTAGCAGTAAACTGCCCTACCGCCTGAACGGTATAATCTTAATTCAGGGAAAAACACAGTAACCCTCTCCTGGCCTACAAGCTCCAACGCAAACGATGAACACCGTGTACTACTGACAAGCCACCAGCGCACCTATACCCGGCAAATGAGTTAGGCGTACAGTTTTGCTGCACCCTACCAATGTGCATGCCGTGTAATGGTGTGCCTGTGTCCTATCTGTGTACTGGTATATCTCTGCCTATCCTCTCCTCCCGTAGGAATACGAAGGGTTTCCGCGGGTTTTCCTGAATAAAAATAATACGGTTCCTAAATTTAAATTTTTGGCGTACAGTGTGTCGCTACTTCTACCTTCGATCTCAGGTCTTATACTTAGGTAACGAAGCATCAAACGCTGTCTAACCTTTTAGGCGATGGGCGAATAACGAATCAGTATTGTGGGTGGTCTCCTGTCTACATTCCTCCGATGTTCCCGTTCATTGCCGTGGCCCGATGTCTAGCCTGCAATCCTGTCCCTCAGTTGGGTTCACCGTGGTGAAACATGATAAAAAAGGGCAGATATAGCGATAATTCTGACTTTATTACAGATAACCAACAATTATATTAATACAAACAATGTAATCTGAAATAACTAATTATATCTGAGAGATGAATAACTAATGAACGAAACCGGACCTTTTATAGCAAATTTGTGCCGCTAACAATCTAGACAAATCTAGATTGTTCTATGAGTTCCATTAGGTTTTTAAAGATAATCATTGGTCCAGCAAACATATAACTTGCACGACATTGGTTACTGTCAAATAACTGCAATCATATTGGTTAATCTACCTTGAGCAAATGCAATTTAATCGTAGCGGTTAATTCAAATGAGTTGAAATTTAGCACAAAAAACAATTCGCACCTGCTAGGATTTGAACTCAATACCTACTGAACGATTTTCCAACGCATAACCGACTGAGCTAGGGCTGGGGTAAGATAGCCTGATCGGAGGGGGGAAGAAAAAATGATAACAAAGGCGGAAAAAGAGGGGCAAGAGAAAAGGGGAAAAGAAAGGAAAGGAGAAAAGGAAAAGAAGGGAAGGGAAAGAAAAAGTCAAGAAAGTTAGAGATCTTAGTTTACAATTATCACTATCTCAACCTCGTGTATGTCTGTCTGATTGTCTGACGGTCTGTCGTCAGTCGGTCTAATCTTTGGTCTCAAATAAATGAGGCAGTTTCTGGCGTCGCACAATTTCCTGGTCCGCCACTAGGTGGTGCTAAATATATTGATATCTAGGCTTACTAACTCACTCTTGTGCGGCGCGAAGGCCCACCCCACGCCCACGTGTTGCGTTAAAAAAGATAATAAAGACGAAAGGGAAGGAAAATAAAAAAGAGGGTTTGAAATTAAGGGAAAATATAAATTTGAATATTACATATTTCCTTGCTTTTAATAATTAGTAGATAAATATTTATTGATTAAATAAATCATTACTCATTACACAAATGAACTGCAGTGAAACGTTTATGTAATTAAAACAATGTACCAAAATGGCACAAAAAGAGGTATACCGTTATACAAATATACATACCATTATATTGAAATCATATTAGCTATTATAATAAATTGAGCTATTATAAAATCGTAGGTCTTTTCTAAAATACAGAATATTATTATATTGTAATATAATAAAAACTATTTACATTACGGTAAAATTGTAATATAATAAATGATAAACGGTAATTTAGGCCTAAAGTTATGGGATCAAAAACTGAGAAGTTATGGGTTCAAACGCTGTAAAGTTACGTACAGATTCCTACTCCCACTCGGGCTGTTAGCAAGTGCTATGAACTTGTCGCGGTAAAACTTCAATCCTTTAAAATGGTGAGACTTCGACATTGTTTAAAGACCAATAAGTACCTATTAAATGGCAGTGGATTACCACAAAAGACCAGATAACTGAATATAATATCATTATATATATTATATATATATAATATAATATAATTTATGTTACATTGATGACTCATTGCTGAGTCTGCTGTGATAAGTCAAATGTATACAGAGTAAAGCAGGCCTTGAACAATAAGGCCAATAACCAAGCCTTGACCTGGTGGCATCTACTACTAGCACAAGTAAACCACATAATGGAGTCTACAGTATGTGCTTGGCTTACCCAGATAGAGAGAGAGACTGGTTGGCTATACAAGGCAGCTATCCACTGCGTCAAGATGCCATGAAGCAAGTTCTTTTGCTATTAGGAGTCCTAATAGCAAAATAACTTGCTTCATGGCATCTTGATTTCTAATTTAGGACATAGCGGCCCGGGTACACTTTTCCACTGCCCCCCCCCCCCCCCCCCCCCTGTTTGTGTATCTGTGTTATGCATTGCTTATTTTTTAAAATTACTGTATTTACCTTACAGAGCTTTTTTTACAAATTTAAGTTTGTATGACAAAGTGAAAAATTACAAACCGAAACTATAAAATTAAAATGTAACTAAACCTGCAATGTATATACGGTTATTTTATGTAGAAATCAAAACAGGAATATTTGTGAATATCACAATTTCAAGACTTGGTATAAAGGCCGTCAATCTAAGCTTATAACACAATATATTCTCAGACGAAATAGAACGAGCGCAAAGATGATAGTAATGGGAACGAGGAAGACGTTGTTGACATTATAGCCCTACTCCTAAACAATCTAACATGCAGTTTGGAGACACTTAAAGTATAGTTACAGTATAAAGGTTGTCAGTCGACGTGTGTGATAAATATTTTCAAACTAAACAGGACGAGCGCAGCGAGGGTTGTAATGGATACGAGTAATGCTGCCATGCAATGTAAAAAGAACGTAAGTCGCATTTTTCCAAAATTCACATTTTCACTTTTTCTGGGTCTAAAAAATGACGTAGAAATGACTTTTTGTGACTTGCGGTCTTTTTACACGGCAGAATGGGTTATCTCCATGCAAACTATCCAGTATCTTAAATTTATTATATAGGAAGGGATCTAGGGGTCTTAACCTCGAATGATAAGTTTATTTTACCGAAAATAACTTATCTTTTATTGGCGCAATTGTAGGACTAATAATCCCATCTCATCATTGAAATTAATATCTCTCCAAACCACGTACGCGTTTCGACCTTACTGGGTCTCATCAGCGTGGTGTCGGATTCGAACCAGGGACCTCGAGGTGGAAGCCGAGACTACAACCACTAGGCCACAGGTTCTTGAGATATGGAGTATTAATTTCAAAGCCAGCTGCCCCGAAAATTACGCGATTCCTAAATTTGTACAATACCCGGTAAAAAAGTACGCATGTGATGGGATTAGTCCTATAATTGCGCCAATAAAAGATAAGTTATTTTCGGTAAAATAAACTTATCATTCGAGGTTAAAACCCCTAGATCCCTTCCTATATAATAAATGTAAAATAACAAATACCTCGAAAAATACAGCTTGCCAACACATTGTTACAATCAAGTATCTTAAATGAACAATATATCGTTTAGATCAATACTATAAGGGGATTGTTGAAGCTATAGGCAACATATTTTTGCGACCAGACGAACAGGACGAGCGTAACGAGGTCAGTAAAGGAAACGAGTAGCCTACTGTATCGGAAAATATTTTGTAAAAGAATAAAAGCTTTGTGCGAGTTTCTTCACTGTGCTTGTACATGCACATCCTCATACACATCGTGCTTGTACATGTACATGCACGCACATCCATGGGTATTAATATTGATGGTGGTATAATATTATGAAATGTGGCATAATACTTCAATATTACTGTAGTATGAAATTAAAATTAAGTATTATACTATATGTATTATATAGAATGTAGTATTGTATATATACTGTATAAGTATTAAAATTATGAATAATAGCAGAATAATATACTAATATAAATACACTATAAATAGGAATTATATTCATTTATTTATCAAGCACGTTAAGTAAAACACCTTACCGGTAGGTGTGTTAGTACCAAAATATGTAAACAACTAAAAATTACCGAGAGAAGGCCGCCTCAATAGTTACATAATATAACAGAGGAGAGACAGGCAGGGTAGTTGTGTTTGTAACAGAGGAGAGTCAGGCAGGGTAGTTGTGTTTGTAACAGAGGAGAGTCAGGCAGGGTAATTGTGTTTGTAACAGAGGAGAGGCAGGCAGGGTAGTTGTGTTTGTAACAGAGGAGAGGCAGGCAGGGTAGTTGTGTTTGTAACAGAGGAGAGGCAGGCAGGGTAGTTGTGTTTGTAACAGAGGAGAGGCAGGCAGGGTAGTTGTGTTTGTAACAGAGGAGAGGCAGGCAGGGTAGTTGTGTTTGTAACAGAGGAGAGTCAGGCAGGGTAGTTGTGTTTGTAACAGAGGAGAGGCAGGCTGGGTAGTTGTGTTTGTAACAGAGGAGAGGCAGGCGGGGTAGTTGTGTTTGTAACAGAGGAGAGGCAGGCAGGGTAGTTGTGTTTGTAACAGAGGAGAGGCAGGCAGGGTAGTTGTGTTTGTAACAGAGGAGAGGCAGGCAGGGTAGTTGTGTTTGTAACAGAGGAGAGGCAGGCAGGGTAGTTGTGTTTGTAACAGAGGAGAGGCAGGCAGGGTAGTTGTGTTTGTAACAGAGAAGAGGCAGGCAGGGTAGTTGTGTTTGTAACAGAGGAGAGGCAGGCAGGGTAGTTGTGTTTGTAACAGAGGAGAATCAGGCAGGGTAGTTGTGTTTGTAACAGAGGAGAGGCAGGCTACAACCAGTAGTTGATTCATGTCGTTTACAAATTTCGATGCATGAAGTCACGACATGACACTTAAAAGTTGGTTCCAACAGGTCCACAATCTGGACGGCTGTATCTCCATCAACCACTACCTCGCCTCTAACTTGGGAGTTCCTCCAAAGAGGAGTTTGGGTTGGGTTGGATGTTGTGGAGAGACTCGGGACGAACGGAGTGCGACGTGGTCATGATTAAAAATATTGTAAAAGACAATATAATTTTGTTGAAGTGGAGAATTAAAAATAGTTAAAAATTACAGAAATTATTTATATAGTAAATACAATACTTGTGTGAAATAATCTTCATTTTGAATTTTATGTTGTACAATATAAATATCTATTTTCGAGACAGGGGGGAAACTGGACGCAAATCACTGGTGGTGGCACCAAATTTTGCATTCTTCTAATAAATTATAAAATGTTTTACATCAAAATGCAGAACACAAACACACAAAATCCCGTATAAAGCCCACAATACAGATACACCCCGTATATAAACCAAAACCGCCTAAAAATTTGAATTAATATATTCGATGATTTTCAAAATTTGATGCAGCATCGAATTATATCCCGCTGAAGAAAAATAAAAGTTTCATAACATTTATATTGTCTTTGATTTAATCATTGTTAGATTTGTTTAATCAATATGAAGGTTGCATCTTGTGTTACGTAAAATTAATACAAACAAATTAATATAACTGGTACATATTGTGTTACTTTACTGCAGAGAATTAACTGAAATCGGAGGTGCTGATGGAGTCTCAGTTAATTAGTTAATCATTGTGATAGTCACAATTCCAACGACAGTGATCACGGGATATCCGGTTGGTTTCGATGCGTTGTTGCCTGTTGGATCCGTCGCCGAGTTTCCAGTTTCATTTTCATCATCAGATTTGCCTAGTTAAATAAATGTAAGTTATTTTAGTTTTTGGGATTCACTTCCCTTTACTCATGTTGGTTTTATTATTTTGGTTTCATTCTAAAGTGCGAATTCAATAAATTAAACTTCTATATCTTTGATTTTAAAGTTTTTATTGTCCGCAATTTTGTGGCAAAAAATGGGATATTTGAAAGCAAAATGTGGGTGTCTCCTTGCTGTGGTGGGTCCTAGGCTATGGCCTATTCTCCTATACTTCATTTTCAATCCAGTGTTTACAAATGTCTGCCAATTTAAGAAAAGTTAGTTAAATACTGTCAGCCCGATCAGTAATTTAACAACTTCTAGGGAAGTATATTTTCTCAAACTGTGCTTATTTTAAGAAAAAGGTTTAGGATAGGAAAAATAACACTGGCACCGATTTCTAAGAGTTGGACAAATCCGTCCAAATTTACTCCATGCGGTAAAATTTTCACTGAATTCGCAATTTAATTCCAAATTCGCCACTTTTCATATATATATATAAAAATAAAATCTCTTTCAACACCATAACCATAAGTGTGTCAGATATACCTATTAAATATTACTATAAATTATATTTTTTCAATAATAATATATATAAACCAATCAGTAACTTAAAAATAGCTACTATTTGCTAAAAAATTTTTGGGGTTTAACGTTCCCTTCAATATTGTTCAAAAAATGTTGAGTGCATCTACTGTATCTCTATTTCAAATTTCATGCATTTCATTTTATTTCAATTGCAAAACATGGCATCACTATGTATGTATGTATATTATCGACTACTATAGAATAATAATTGCACAGAGAAATTGTTTACAGGTGATTTACAAATTTACAGTAGTATGTTAAGCAAATTGCACGAAAATAATACTTTATAAATGTAGTAGTCCGATCGAAGAGAATAGTATTTGAAGCAAATATAGTAACTGAATATTATATAAAACGGATTTGTTAGTATTGTGAATGTATAGTGAATTACTGAAAAATATAAATATAAATACGAATGTAAAAAAGAACTTAGAATTTAAAGCAAAATATAGTGACTGGATATATAAAAACGGGTGTATAAATTTCTTAATTAAAGTAAATATAATGGCTGGCTGAATGTATAAAGTGGATGTAAGATTATATTGCTTGAATGACCTGTCGAATGCATGACCTATAAATATGCTGTACTGTACGCATTATGATATAATATTAATAATATTGTATATTAAAGATGTATTATATAGGGTAGGTCTAATCGAACGTAATGTATTTAATATATAATAATACATAGATAGTGTTACTAATATATAATATGATTTTATGTAATAAATAGTTAATATATAAATATAGTTAATATTGAATTGTTTTGTTACTAATATAGTAAATAATAATAAATAGATACGGTAATATAATATATAGTTTCTTAGGGATTAGCCTGCCGTCGCTCATTAATAATAGACTTTTCTGTCTGGAATAGTTGGGATATATAACATGGGGCGTTCGGTAGATCAAGTAGGTCGGTCAGAGAGTCGACCGATGCGGGATTGTCGATAAATTGGTCTCTCAGCGAGTTGTACAGTTTGCATTTTAGTGTGACGTGTTCCTCGTCCACAATGACGCCACATATGCAAGTACGTTGGTCACGTGGTGTGCGGTTATACCGTGCCTTTTCTATTGCGAGTTCGTGGGAACTGGTGCGAATACGAGCAAATGAGTGGATGTCCGGGTTGGAGTAGATCCCGTTATATGCCTGTGGGCGTTTGAGATCAGGGTTAATGGTCAAATAAGTCACATAACGACTCTTTCCTAGGGCTGCTTTCCTGATTACGGCGTTTTTCAGTGTTGAGAGGGATTTCTCCAATATAATTTCTGGGCTGTCGGAGGTCAGACACGCTTTGAGGGATCGGCACATTGGGGAGTAGTTCGCTTCGCTTGAGTTTAGAATTAATAACAGTGGTGAATTCTGATCTGGGTAATCTTGTGATAGAATACGTTTAATTAAATTTGTAGTTCGCGACTTTATGATGTCAGTCAAAAGTGACAGTGTCAGTGTCAGTAAGTGTCAGTCAAAAGCGACCGAGTTCGATATATGGTATTTCGTTTGGTGTGGACAGTTTCACTCCAAGCATTGTCTTTAAAACTCGTCGATATTGAGCTTCTAGTTTCGAAGTGTTAACGCTGTTCCAACCCAATTGCGCAATTGTATAAAATACCATTGATACGGCACGCATCCAGCACCTTTTCCTTCACACGGAGGGGTGCATTTATGTTTTCTCTCAAAAATGCATAAAACTTAATAAAGTGCTTTTGTCTGTTTTTTTAAGTCTTCCAAAAACATATCTTTAATCTTTCCGGATGAATTTAGTGACGAACCGAGGTAAATTTCAGAGTTCGAATGATTTATACTTCCGTGACTCAAAATAAGTGGCTTGTGGTGACTTTCACCAGAATTGATGCAGATATAGCTACGTTTGGTGGGATTTAGTGTGATGAAGTTTTCTAAACAATATTTTTCCAGTGTTTCCAATTTTACTTCGGCAAGTGTTCGGCTGGTTGCTAGGACAAAGGCTGGGGCTAGATCTTCGCCCCCCCCCCCCCCCCCCCCCCCCCGGGGGCTAAAGGGGCAAGAAAAAGGCCGAAAAAACGGAACGATTCTCAGCGGTGGGTAAGAAACGGACGCGGATTGGTCGGAAGTGGGCTAAATATAGCTTATAACTGATTCCCCGTTGGAGGTTTTGCCGACGTTGACCCTATCTGGTACACTTTTTGTCGTTTCTAATTAAACCCCGCTTATAAAACGCGAGTGTAGTTCTTATTAGTTGTTTAGCCTCGGCTCTAGCACCTTGACGTCTTCTGATTAGTTGTTTGTCCCACCCTCGCGAAAACAAAGTAATAATAAATTAATTGAATTGGAACGGTTTAAAAAAAATTATGCCTATGAAAAAAATATTATTGAAATAAGTACATATTTAGTCATCATTTATTTGTTATTAGAAATAAATTAAACTTGCATATATCCTCCGTTTCTCAGATATCTTATTTCTTAACTTATCTATTGTGACGGGATCCAAGAGGGATCCCGGTTTATCCGGTTTTAGTTCACGCGTCCCCGCCGTGTATAAAGAGTGAATGAGTTCTGATGTTTGTCGTATATAATATGATATGCAGATATAGATATAGATATAATATTGTCGTATATGGAAGGCGGGATACGGTAACTAAAGTCCCGGTCCTTCCCTAGCTAAACTATTGTAACCTAATCTAGCACCGCTATTGCACTGAGATAACTGAATTGGTATGATTACTGCCAAGTGGCTATATTGCACGGTTGGCCTTATTACTCTACCTAATCGATGCCTTTCCCCCCTCTGATTGGTTGATACCCTTGTTGGCGCCCTTTGGAGTGTTCCCGTTCACTCCACCTATTCTCTCTGGGTTAGGGGTTTGGCCCCTGACCCTCATTGTGTGCTTCTCCTTCACATTCTTATTGGGATGGCACGAGTTGGTTAATTACCCAATCTCGTGGCTCCCAATATTGCTTATCGGCTTATAACTTTATGGGGTGTTAGCGGGATTGAATAAGCTAACACTCCCCCCCATGCTATCTTCCCGGTAAGAAGATAGCATCAACCAAAAAGTGCGCTACAATCCCGCTGGATCCCGATCTAGTATCGGGTGTGGGGCGGAATTCTTTTCTCTCGGAGCCGGCTTTCCAGGCCGCTCCCTATGGGTATGATAACGCTACCCTGTGTGCCTGGCGTCTCATGTCGGGCCGATCGCGCTCACCTCTCACGCAACTTTTGTTTCCCCAACACTTCCGCCCTATCTCTTCTTCACTCTCATCCTAACTCTCTCATACACTCGGACCTCCTCGTCCCTCACTCAGCCTCTTATTCTCCCCCCCCCCACACACTAGAATTGCGTCCGCACTCTCTCTGCACTTCGCTCCATTACTCCGTCCCTCAACCCCACTCTGGCTACCTCATCCCTTCTGACAAATCTCCCCCCCCTCTCGTGCCGTCGCACTCAAGAAGTGTGAAATTGTCTGGTGTCTCGTCCATAGTGCCATAGTCAGTTTACCCCCCAGTCCCAGTAGCTAATTGAGAAAGGTTGTATGACTATAGTACTTACTTCGAGCGTATATATTCTAGATTATTAATCACTACGTACGTACATACAAATTGCACTTATATGATTATTTGCATTAATTAGATTTGTACTTAATAGTTCGTACGTCCCACGCGGCGCCTTCCAGGCGCACCACTTCCAAGTCTCAGTCTCTCTCCCTTGGCCCTGGGAACCTATCTGTTCCTCTGGGGATAGTTCCCCCTAGCGTCCTCTTCCCTGGGTCGTTTCTTGGTTATCACCGTTCCTCTGGCATCGTCCGCTTTCTGCTTTCGGACCTTCGCCGCCACTTCCTTGCTGATCCCGGTCGTTGGCTCCTTGGGCGCTGGTGTTATTAGTGCCCGATATCGCTTCGCAGGTGGCCCCTCAGAGTGGCCCGGTTGTCTCCCTCTGGTGGCGTCCCATAAGATCATTTTCATTGCCTTTGGTACGTGCTCCGCCAAGAAATCCCTAAACTCCCTTCGGTTCTCTGGCGTCCACCTGTCCAAATACCTTTACGTGTTCATCACTCCAGCGTTCAACGCCGCCGTTGCCACCTCTTGGTAGGTAAACGGTAGCCTCCGCTTTATGATTTCCATGTGAGTCTCTTGATTAATAAGGAAGAAACCCCACTTGAACTCCTGGGCCTTCATGCGCTGGCGCATCATGGCCCCGACGTCGGCCCACTCCTCGAATCTTGTGAACTTCTCCTCGTCGTTCATCCAGTCGCACTCGCGCCCGTAGTGTCCCCGAAAGTGGCACTTTGGACATCGGTTATGCAACCGTGGACATGCCCCCATCCTGTGGCTTGGTTCTCTGCAGTAGAGACAAAAGGTTCCCTGTTGGAACCGGTATAGGCAGCTGCTTTCCCGATGGGTCTGTCTGCCACAGTAGTCGCAGCCGAGTACCAATGTCTCCCGTCCCACCTCGTCTTTCGTCCCAAGCGATCTCCGCGGTCTGTGGAGTCGCTGGTAGGCGAACTTCTCTACGTTGGTCTCTCTATCTACGTCGATCTCTCCGCCCCTCTCAGGCATCGTCTCCCCGAATACTACCCGTGGTGCCGTCCCCGGCTGCTCGCCCAACCTGATGGCGCTCCCCGCGAAATCCATCGCCGGCTCCTCGTGCACCCAGGTCCGCTTGCCGGATCTGTTCCAGAAGGCCCTCGCCCCACTGGCCGTCACCACCCTTCCGCCAACCCAGTCCGTGTCCGAGTGGCCTATCCTCTCGATGGGCGGCATCTCTCCGAACTCGTCGTCGTCGTCGTCGTCCTCCTCTTCTTCTGGCAGTGTCTCCAACCCCGGTATCCCGATGGATCCACTATGCCCCTTCCCGCCTTGGCTCTCGCCCGTAGCTCTCCATCCCTCCAGCTCCCTTAACTTCCTTGGCGGTTGGTCGCCCTCGGCGCCCGCTGGTATGGGCATCGTTTGCAACCCCGACGTCGACTGTTTCGGCGATCCCACCGTCCATCCCAATTCTCGCCCTAGAGACTCCCCCGAACTCCCTGATGAAGTCCAATGAAGTTCGTCTAGGCCTGCCTGTTCCTCGAAGCCGTAACTCTGTGTCCTGGCCTCCTCTTCCCTCTCCTCTGCTTCTATCCTCTCCCGTCTAGCGACTTCTTCCAGTCGCTTTGCTTCTCGTCTATCCGTCTCTAGCTGCTCCCATCTCTGATACGGTGTATCTGTCTCCCCGTCTACCAGATGCCGGCTGTTGTAGTACACCGACTCGCCCTTCAGCCCCGGGTGGTCTACCAGACCGTCAAAGGCCGTCTTAAAGGCTCTCCTGTAGCTTAGAGGTGATCCCGATAACAGAAATGCCCCTGGTTCCCTCTCGATAACCACGGTCATGAATAAGTTAAGCAAACTTATCATCATCCAGTCCTCCTGCAGGATATATCGCTTCTGATATACCTTTATCGCTCCCCTGCGGAACTGATATACCTCCTGCTTTCCCGGTCTCGCTCCCCACTTTAGCGAGTTCGCTAGTTCTGCTCCGTATTCTTCCCTAAACTTCCCCCAGTCCATCGGTTTGTGGCATACGAGCCCCAATAATTGGCCCATCGCCACCGACCCGCATTGGCCTGTGTTTTCGACTACCCCCAACCCATCCGGTGCCGTCATGGCCATAAAGACTTTCTGCATATCCAGGAGGTTGGTGGCGTCCGGACCGATGATCCTCTCCGCGTCCTCGCGAATCGCCGATCCCACTTTCGTCGTCGACTTCTCTCTTACTAAGACTTGTACCGCTTTCGGTAACCGGTTTAATTTCGGCCCGTCCTTCTTCCCATACGTTCCTAGATCGAATAAGAAGATGTCCCCATTTGGCGCGGCCAAATGTAGGAGTATGGTCCTGTCCGACCCCGTCGTTCCTCGTCTCGAACCCGCCTCGTCTTCCACGGTTCCCTCGTCATCTAGGATCATATATCCTCCTCTGTTGACGGACTCTATGAATCTCTTCCAGTCCTTCCTCGGTGATTCCCTCGGGTACTTCGGAATCCCGAACTTCGCCTCGTCCCCTTTCACCACGTAGTGGAAGTGTTGGAAGATCGCATTGTCCAGCGATGGCGTCCCGTAGGTCCCGACCAGCCGCTGTTTGTGCATCTCCCTGAAGTGATCCTGCAGCGCTCGCGCCGCGTGACCCCTTTCCAACCTCTCGTAGTATCCTCTCGTCCTCTCTTCCGGATGCCTCTCGGT
This sequence comes from Nemertoderma westbladi, assembly GCA_032718475.1. Classification (NCBI taxonomy): domain Eukaryota; kingdom Metazoa; phylum Xenacoelomorpha; order Nemertodermatida; family Nemertodermatidae; genus Nemertoderma; species Nemertoderma westbladi. The sequence goes on from JAUCBJ010008794.1 coordinate 33,966, forward strand.
AAAATCCACCAGTATCTCCTTTCCTCCTGACTCCGCTTTTCTCTTTCTGATCAACTTACTCGCCATTCCGAACGTTCACTCGCTCACCTGCAAGGTGGTGCCTTACCAAGGCGCAATACAGATGAGTGATGTATCTAAGATGTTCTGTACGGTTCGATAATGGCCTATTTCCTACTTAACTGCGCCTTTTAACCTAAATTATCACTAATTAATTTTGAAGCTAGTAAATGAGCGTAATTTGCAATTTCTGTCCGTTACTTTTATTATGTTCTAGAATAACTTCCCTTGTGTTGCCACTATTTTGTATCTTTCAGCCCTATTCTATTTATTTATCTATTTTATTCGATTCTACTGTCCTACTACTTACTACTGCCTATGGATTATTCTATTCTCTAATCCACATTCTGGCCTACTCTGTATTCTGGCCTATGCAGTACAGCAGCATGCGTCGTGTGGCCACACGACTTACCCAGCTGTACTCATATGCCCCCCTCTCTCTACCAACTGCTAACTAATATCTATATCTATATCCCCTTTTACCTCTTACTCTCTCTCTTCTAACTAACGGTACTACGTACCCTCTGACTCTTACTTTCTCTCTAACTAACGGTACTACGTACCCTCTAACTCTCTAACTAACTAGCGGTACTTACGTACCCTCTAACTCTCTAACTAACTAGCGGTACTTACGTACCCTCTAACTCTCTAACTAACTATCGGTACTACGTACCCTCTAACTCTCTAACTAACTAGCGGTACTTACGTACCCTCTAACTCTCTAACTAACTAGCGATACTTACGTACCCTCTAACTCTCTAACTAACTATCGGTACTTACGTACCCTCTAACTCTCTAACTAACTATCGGTACTACGTACCCTCTAACTCTCTAACTAACTATCGGTACTTACGTACCCTCTAACTCTCTAACTAACTAGGTACTACGTATCTTCTAATTAACTAACTAACTAGGTACTACGTATCTTCTAATTAACTAACTAACTAGGTGCTACGTACCTTCTAACTCACTAACTAACTAGGTGCTACGTACCTTCTAACTCACTCTCTAACTGGCGGTACTACGTACCTTCTAACTAACTAACTAACTAGGTACTACGTACCTTCTAACTAACTCTCTAACTACTAACTGCGTACCTACTATGTATTATTATTTTATTTTTATTTTACTTTTATTTGTTTGTGGGAAGGGCGTCTCGCCCTCAATCCCACCCCCCTCAGTCCAAAACTTGGATGACTAAACTTTTCTTTAACTCTACTAAGGTGCCCCTTCTAACAGACAGCATTTGCCTACAGCTCTCCTGTAGGTTTTTCTGTCCTTCGCACCTATCTTTCCACCTATCCGCACTTCTACCGATCGGACTCTTCCGTCCTCGTCGGAGTAGGTGCCTACAACTCTCGCCAACTGCCATTGGTTGTTGATGATAGTATCATCCGTAACGATTACGAGATCTCCCTCTCTTAACTCCCTGTTTGACTTCCTCCACTTGCTTCATTTATGGAGTGTGGGTAGGTATTCCTCGACCCACCTCCTCCAATACTCTGCGCTTATTGCCTTTGCGACTTTCCAACTTTGGCGGGAGTGTATGTCATCTGGGTCTACACCCCGCATATCGATGGTCGCTGGCCTTTCCATCAGGAAATGGCTAGGCGTCAGCACGTCTAATGACTCAGGGTCATCATTCTCCGGATATAGCGGTCTGCTATTAATGATCCCCTACCCTCGCACTTCGCAAGTACTGTCCGTAAGACGTCCTCAGTGACCATGTGGGTGTTCATCAGCTTCGTCATTAGATGCTTTGAACTGCCCACCAGTCTCTCGACGCATCCTAGTGTATGTGGTGCATACGGCGTCCTTCTCTCCCACTTTACTTGTCGTCGCCTCATGGCTGCCCTGACTTCTTCTCCCTCCAAGATGTCCAAGGCCTCTGCCATCTCACTCTCTGCGCCCACAAAGTTGGTGCCGTTGTCGCTGTATATCACTGCGATCGTGCCACCTTTGCGGTCCCTAAACCTTTCTAAGGCGTTAATGAACGCTGATGCGGTTGCATCTTGGGCGAGTTCTATCCCTACCGCCCGCGTATTGTTGCATACGAAGATAATGCCGTAGCGTTTCTCCGTGTGTCGCATCACTTTGATCTTTATCGGCCCGAACATGTCCACACCGCAATGCGTAAATGGCGGGTCGTGCTGTCTTACCCTACTCGCCGGTAGTGGCGCCATCTCCTGTACGGCTCGCTCCTTCTTCACTCGTCGGCAGGTCTGGCACTGCCCCACTACCGCTTTTACCTTCTTCCTCAGTTGTTTGACCCAATAGGTCCTCCTTATCTCTGTGAGGGTTCGGTTGGTGCCCCCATGCAATATCGATTTGTGGGAGTCCCATATAATCTGGTGGACTATTGGCGATCCTGTAGGAATGATGATGGGTTTCGGTGGTACGACTATGCTGTTGTTGTATCCCACCCTAGAATTCATTACTAGAATCCCGTCGTCATTGAGTTGTGGCGACAGCGTAATCAGCTCGCTGTCCCGTCGGAGGTGCTGTTGGTTACCGACGCGTTCCACCTCGTCGCCATAGTTCCTCCGTTGTTCATAGCGGATCACTGCCTTGGCCGCTCCTTCCAGATCTATGGTTGTCCTGATCTTCTTGTCCTTGCCAACTCCCGCAAGGAAATTCCCGAAGGCTCTCCAGTACGCCACTAGTTTCTTGGTCTTATACCAACTAGAACTGTAGCTGAGGAGTTTATCCGTCGGGTTATCGCACAGTTCTCGTCCTGGTTGCACGTCCCTAATCTCCCTCACCATCTGGGAGTATATCTCTTCTCCCTCTGAATCTCCCTCTTCTCCTTCTGATACCACTTCTGAGCCCGGATCCACCTTTCTCATCGGCGGCCAGGCCTCCTTATCGCTCAGAAATTGTGGCCCATGCTGCCACAATACTTCCTTCTTCAGGAAAGTGTGGCGTTCTACGCCCCTCGACAGCAAGTCCGCTGGGTTCTCGTCTGTTGGGCAGTAGTGCCACCTTTCCAGTTCTGTGGTCGCCCTTATTTCGTCCACTCTATTTGCGACAAATATCGGGTATCTCGTCCTTTCGTTATGTAGCCAACCAAGCACTACCATGGAGTCCGTCCAGTAGTGTGTCTCCACTATGTTGGGAATAGTATCCACTAGGTAGGCTGTGGCTCTAACTCCTAGTCTCGCAGCTGTCAATTCTAACTTGGGAACTGATGCTGAATCTGGCGGCGTTGACTTTGCTTTGCTAAAGGCTAGTCTGGGCTTATGAGCCCCCTCTCGTTGTACTAAATAGAGTGCCGCTCCGTACGCCTCCAACGATGCATTGGAGAACATGTGTAGGTCCAGACTCGTCATGTTCCCATCCGGGAAATACACTCGGGGCATGTTGTATGTTCCCATCTTCTCCAAGTCTCTTGTCCACTTGCTCCACTGCTTCTTGATTTCCTCTGGTACCTCTACGTCCCACTCATCCTTCAATTTGTATACTCTTTTGAGTATCTGTTTCCCCGTGACTAATAATGGGGATGCTAGGCCTAGGGGATCGTATATCCTTGCTATATACGATACATAACCCCTCTTCGTGTGGATGTCTGCGCCCTCCTGGCTCAGCTGATACTTCAGTTTGTCTGTCTCTCTATCCCACACGATTCCCAATGCCTTCTGCTGGGATTCCGTTCTCTTAATCGCCATGTCCTGCCCTTTGGCTGTTGTGGGATTATCCATGGTCGATTCTGGTTTCCTGTCCTCTATGGCTTTGATAAATTCTTCCGAACTGGATTGGAATTTTGTCAGGTTAAAGCCGGATCCCTTTAGGATGTCGCGAACCTCGCGCCCTGTATCCAGTATCTCCTTAACCGTATTTCCAGACTCCATTCCATCGTCTACGTAGAAGCCGCGTCGAATCATATCGACGGCCCTACTGCTGTATCTATCTTCCTTCCCCTTTACTGTGTCTCTCACTGCCATAGTCGTCGTAAATGAAGACGGCTTGGCCCCCATGTTCTGTACTACCATCTTATATGCCGGTATTATCGACGGTTCTTCCTCGCCGTTATACCATAAGAAGCGCTGACTGTCGCTATCTTCCTCCGTTACACGGACTTGGTTGAACATGCCTTCTATGTCACACGTGAAGGCGTGTTTCCCATTTCTAAATCTAAGTAACACCTCTATGCCCGAATTGTATATGTTTGGGCCTTCTAACAGGTAGTCGTTTAAGCACTTTCCGTCGGTCTTTGCCGATGCGTCGACTACCATCCTTAGTTTACCTTTCTTTGGATCTAAAGCCACGTGCAGTGGCAGGTAATATGTCCTATCCGTGTTCGGCTCGTCGACCGGTTACTCCACGGCCCATCCTTTTTCGACGTACTTCTTAATCGTCCTGTGGATGTACTCATTCTTCTCGGGGCCCCGTTTTAGTGTTTGTTTCAGCTTGCGGAGTCTCGTGAGTACCATCCCTCTATTGTCGGGCAGCGGTATCTTCGGTAGTTTCCATACCATTCCTATAGTATACCGCCCCTCATTGCATGTCATCGATTCCTCCACGCTTTGTAAAGCCTGCTTGTCTTCTACCGAGGTCCCGACCCCGGTTTCTTTCAGTCCCTCGAAATCTTGTCTGAGCAGTCTTTTGAGCTGCTCCTCTGCTGCCTCGTCACCCATTTCCTGCATTGTTCCCGCGAACATGCATCCTGATGTCTCCGACATCCTAAATGGTATCTTGCTCTTGATTGGACCACTCAGCGTCCACCCGAATGGTGTCAATATGGCCACCGGGTCACTCTGCTTGTCTTCGCCGAAGACCGTTTGCATTCTTTCGTGGGCCGTTGGGCAGTCCATACCTACTATGATGGATACCTTCCTAACGTCCACGTCTGGGATTGAGAAATCAATGTCGTCCAGGAATTTATACTGCTCAACCTCGATGTTGGTTGGCCGCCTGGCATTGATATTAATTGACTCTATCACTTGGATGGGGTCGATGGTTGCCCCATAGTCGCATCCTGGTGCCACTGCTGCAATTGCGCACCGTCCTGTCCTCATCTCCAGGATCTCATCTTTGCTAGAGATGGTTGTTACCGCCATTCTGCTTGGCCTCGTTCTCAATCCTATCTCTTCGGCCACCCATTCCTCAACCAGCATTAGCGTTGTTACTGATCGATTGCCTTCCCCAATCACTCGCACGGGTACTACTCCAAGTAGCACCGTTCCTCTCTTCTTCGCTCATACTGTGCTCGTCGCCATCGTTTGGCCTCTTCTCTGACCAAATTTTATCGGCTTCTCCTTGCACTCCCTTGCTCTATGTCCACTCATTACACATCGCGAGCAGATGTTATTGCTCAACGCATAATCTATCTGATCTTGCCTAGGTAGCGCCTGCCAGTACCTGCAGTTCATGGTTTGATGAAGCGCATTTGCGTGTAGCTGGCATTTGCTCTTTGGGTCGTAGCCCTCTTTATACAGCGCATTGCGTATCGCAGTTGCGTTCGTACCAAAGTCCCTACTATTCTTATTGTTTGGATTCAGCCTACTGGACGTACTGGGGTTATGTTTATTCGTGCTGTTATTGTTCCCCTGTCCGTTCCATGGTGTTGTCTCATCTTCGGCTAGCTGTGGACTTGCAGTCCCCTGCGTCGCTGCATATGGCAATGATTGCCTGAGCCTCGGTAATGCGTTTGATGTATTGTGCTCTGGTCTCGGTCTATGGTAATCCGTCTTCGGTCCCTTTCCCAGGCTATCTTCGCTGTAGACTGGGTCAGTTATTAGCTCAGCCTCGTAGTTTAAGAAGTTTGACATTTCTTCTAAACCCGGTTCCGCACCCTTCTTGTCTCGAGTGGAGAAAGCAATTTTTCTCCACTTGTTGCGCATCCAACTCGGTAGTGCCTGCGCTATCGTGGTGATGTTATTGGACGCATTGAGCTCGTATGGCGCGTCTAGCGTCTTCAGCACGATCAGCGCCTTTTCGACTTTGTTAGCGAACGTCTTAATGCTAACGGGATTATCCTGTAGGCCACCCGATGTTATGCCCCTCAGCGTCTGCCTGATGATCTTGGCCGGGTGCCCGTATTCCCTATCCAGTGCCCGCCATGCTGTCGTGAAGCCGCCCTCTATTCCTTGATATTGCCTCACGATATCGTATGCTGGGCCTCCCGTATATACTTTCAGATACTTTAGGCACTCCGCCTGCGTCAAGTTTTTTGTTAGTATTTCGTTACTATACATGCGCCAAAACTGTAGATATTCTTCCGGCCTACTCCCATCGAATTTGAATGGTTCCACGGGTGGTAGCTCGATCCTCGTTTTCAACGCATCGATCAGCGTGGCCATCCCCATCGCCTGCGCTTCCAATGGATTCGACGGGTGCTGTATAGTTTCTCCTGTCTGGTGCGGTTCGTCCGTCCTATTTCTTGATCTTCTCTGACTTGGGTATGTCATCGGGGGTAGCGGCCCCCTCCATATTTCTGTGTCACACGACCTGTTTTCATCTAAGGGTCTCGTTGTTCTTGCTCCTATCGGGGTATATTGTTGATATTGTGATGGGGGAATGTCACCCTGTCCCCCCCCCCCCCCCGCCGGTATGTTTGGTAATGGGGTTGATGTTAATATGTTGGGGCCCATACACCTATCCGCAATAATTCCCCCCTCCCCTGGGTATATGTTATGTCCCTGCATGCTGTAGTCATACTGCTGTACTGGTACCGGTATAGGCCTATCAGCTTCTGGCCTACTCGCCGGTATGTATTCCGCGACTTCCGGGTTTAATCCCATTGTCCACGCTATCCTATCGCCTACATTGCCTCTCTCAGTATGGCCTATGGTATGTGCAGTAAGGCCTACAGTATGTCCTACAGTCTGCATGTGTTGTTCGGGATCGAAGTTTATTCTTCTCGAATAATCCTCCCCGCGGCTACCGTATTCTCGATCGGTAGGTATATTCCGTCGGAAAGTTTCTCTTCGACCCCCCTCTCTACTGTTCTTATCTTCGTACCGGTACATCGCGTACCCCTCTCTCGGCGCGTAGTGCGCCTCACCGGGTCGCATCTCTCCGGGGCGACGGCAATCTCCCGGAGTCCGACCCCACTGACTCTCTGTTCTCATCTCGACTACCGATGGCTCGCTATCCGTCCTCGCTCTTCTATCGTTCGCGGCGATACTTCTACTACTGTTTTCTCTTCTTCTCCTTTCAGTGGAGCATTCCCACTCGTGAGATCTCTCGTCGACCTCCCGGTTAAACCCCACTGTTCTTCTTCCCTCTTCTGATCGGGCTCGACGCTTCGTCCGCCCTCTCACGACCTCAACCTGTCTCTCTCTACTCGGTCGCACGCCGCTGGGGATACTCGCAATCCCCCTATTACTCTCCGTCGCCGGGTGTTGCGGTTTACCTATTTCGGCCCGCGCATTATCCGCTGACGGCTGTGGGGCACTCTTTGCCCCCTCCCTTTCGCCGCTGACTTGCTGTTGTGGGGCTCTCGTAGCCCCCCCCCCCCACTCGCCACATCTAACTTCGCTATCCCTCACTACGCTACTATATCCCTCTCTAGTCGACACATCAACCCTATCGCGGTCAGGTCTATTCACCCCCGCCTCTCTCTCTGCTATTGCATGGCCTACCAGGCCCTCTGCTCCCTGCCTACCGACTATGCGGCCTACCAGGCCCTCGCTGGGTCCATCCAACCCAGCCACTCCCTGCCTACCAACTACGTGGCCCACCAGGCCCTCGCTGGGTCCATCCAACCCAGCCACTCCCTGCCTACCAACTACGTGGCCTACCAGGCCCTCGCCGGGTCTACCTAACCCAGCCACTCCCTGCCTACCAACTACGTGGCCTACCTGGGCCCCATCTGTCTGGCCATACACGCCCAACGTGTTTGCATTAATAGCACCCGTATTGGAAACGGAATTAATTTGTTCGTTTGAAACAAAATCATTTGAATTACTTTGCACGACTACACTATCTGAATTACTTTGTAAATTCGGGCTTGGATCATTAATTAAATTATTTGAATTATTATTATTTTGATTATTTGGATTATTTTGTGTAGCTACATTAATATTAGAATTATTTTCTACATTAATGTTCGGAATGTCCTGATTTAAATTTAAATTACTACCACTAGGTAAAGTATTTCCTGCAATAAAGGTTTGATTAGAATTATCCCATACGGTACTATTAATATTAACCACGTCTACTGTACCATTATCATTATTACCCCCCCCCCCCCCCCCCCCCCCCGCCCGTACGGTCACACCAGTTTTGGGTCTGTCGTGCGGTCCCTGTAAGTGGGGTATTAATAAATGTATCCACGGCCCCTGGCTCCTCTAAAATACTCGAGCCTGTCTCGCTCTCAGACGCCCCCGCCCGCACCAGTTGCAGCTCGTGCGCGCGTCTAACCCTATGTTCCCCAAGCTCACTTTGGCGTCTCTTTAATTCCTCATGGTCTCGCTCGGCTCCTGCCATTCTCCTCTCACACTCCCGCGTGTCCCGCTCAGCCAACTCTACTACTTTCCTAGCACTCTCCCTTCGCCTCGCTTCACGCTCCTTACGTTCGCTTTCCTTTCTCGCCTCATGCTCCTTGCGTTCCGCCTCACGCTCTTTGCGTTCCTTTTCCTCCCTTGCCTCACGCTCCTTGCGTGCCCTTTCTTCTCTCGCCTCATGTTCCTTGCGTTCCGCCTCGCGCTCTTTGCGTTCCCTTTCCTCTCTCGCCTCATGCTCCTTGCGTTCCGCCTCGCGCTCTTTGCGTTCCCTTTCCTCTCTCGCCTCACGTTCCCTACACTCCTTTTCCTCTATTTCCTCACACTCCCTAAGGCCTCTCAAAGCCCTTTCGGCCCTCTCTCCGGTTTCTCTAATCAATGCCGCTTCCCTCTCTAGCCGCATTCTCCCCTCCTCTAGCCGTTTATCCATTTCCCTCTGACCTTGCTCTATCAGCTCGAGACGGTACGCGGCACCTGCCTCTCTCACCAGTCTTTCTTTCGCGGAGGATGTAGCAGACTTATCGGTTACGACGGACTCCCTCCGCCTTCCCGATCTACTAACTTTCCCCCTCCTCCCGGAACTCCCTCCGACCGACGAGGCCGAATCCTCGGGGTTAACCTCGGATTCGCCCCCTTCAGGTCTGTTCCAACCCATTAATTTTATACCCCGGGCATCGATTAAATATGGCCCTATGTACACTACACTAGGTTGTATACCCCCATGCCGCCATGAGTCATACAGTTCCTCGGCAACCTTTCTCGCTCTCTCCTCGGCCAATTCTCTCTGCCCGAAACGCATTAGATAGTATAAATGTCTGTCCGACTTACCTAGTCCTGACTTCAGTTTTACCTCGTCTATCGTTTTCCCCTTTCTGGCCTCCTCTAGTAGTCTCCGGGTCGCGTTGTAGGCCCGTCGAAGTCGCTCAGAAACCCCGACGTCCTCGTCGCCGACCCCTCGTCCGTCTCTCCGGGTTCGACGTCGTACCGGCGGCCCCACCGTCGCCGTTCCGGTGGGCCGTTCGTCGCCCTCGGCCTGTAGCTGGCCGGCGACATCGGTACCGATATCTCCTTCGTCTCTCTGCGTCCGGGGCCGCACCGTCGGCCCCACCGTCGCCGTTTCGGTGGGCCGCTCGTCGCCCTCGGCCTGTGGCTGGCCGGCGACACCGGTGCGTCGACCCCCGTCCCGTGTCGACTCGTCTCCTTCTCCCTCCGTCTCGCTCTCTCTTCCTCTCGGCTCGACCTCGGGTTCCAGGCCCCCCTCGTCCTGAACTGCCGGATGACCCGTTACCGATGGGTCCGGCGTCGTGGGCCTATATCGCCTGGTTGCGGCCTCGCGGATCGTTAGCTCTTCGTCCGGGGTCCGCGTCGGTGTTATCTCACCCGACTGACTCATCTTTCCCCTGCAGATTTGGTGGCTGGTGGTTACAGAGTTTATCTAGGGCGGCAGCTGGTTTAGTTACTGTGACGGGATCCAAGAGGGATCCCGGTTTATCCGGTTTTAGTTCACGCGTCCCCGCCGTGTATAAAGAGTGAATGAGTTCTGATGTTTGTCGTATATAATATGATATGCAGATATAGATATAGATATAATATTGTCGTATATGGAAGGCGGGATACGGTAACTAAAGTCCCGGTCCTTCCCTAGCTAAACTATTGTAACCTAATCTAGCACCGGTATTGCACTGAGATAACTGAATTGGTATGATTACTGCCAAGTGGCTATATTGCACGGTTGGCCTTGTTACTCTACCTAATCGATGCCTTTCCCCCCTCTGATTGGTTGATACCCTTGTTGGCGCCCTTTGGAGTGTTCCCGTTCACTCCACCTATTCTCTCTGGGTTAGGGGTTTGGCCCCTGACCCTCATTGTGTGCTTCTCCTTCCCATTCTTATTGGGATGGCACGAGTTGGTTAATTACCCAATCTCGTGGCTCCCAATATTGCTTATCGGCTTATAACTTTATGGGGTGTTAGCGGGATTGAATAAGCTAACATCTATATTTGTTATATTTAATAATTCAATTAGTGCATACATTTTTTTACGCTATACCAATGGTGTTAAATTACTCGTCGAATGCATAACAGATTAAGAAAAGTAACAGGGAATCCCCTCATGTTATTATTTATGACGCGTCCAGCATAGTACAACTCCCTACTCCAATACTGCAGCCAATCGGATTGCAGTATTCTTTTGTACAGGCCTCGTTTAGCTTACTAATGTTGTGATGCCTTGATATGGATGCCTGGCGGACGGGGCCCATTTTATTCCACCAATGGGGATCGAGAATTCCCTTAGTGTTGTTCCCTGCTTGTAGTATTATCTTTTCTAAACATAAACTTTGATATGGCACGCATCCAGCACCTTTTCCTTCACACGGAGGGGTGCATTTATGTTTTCTCTCAAAAATGCATAAAACTTAATAAAGTGCTTTTGTCTGTTTTTTAAGTCTTCCAAAAACATATCTTTAATCTTTCCGGATGAATTTAGTGACGAACCGAGGTAAATTTCAGAGTTTGAATGATTTATACTTCCGTGACTCAAAGTAAGTGGCTTGTGGTAACTTTCACCAGAATTGATGCAGATATAGCTACATTTGGTGGGATTTAGTGTGATGAAGTTTTCTAAACAATATTTTTCCAGTGTTTCCAATTTTACTTCGGCAAGTGTTCGGCTGGTTGCTAGGACAAAGGCTGGGGCTAGATCTTCGCCCCCCCGGGGGCTAAAGGGGCAAGAAAAAGGCCGAAAAAACGAAACGATTGTGATGCCTTGATATGGATGCCTGGCGGACGGGGCCCATTTTATTCCACCAATGGGGATCGAAAATTCCCTTAGTTTTGTTCCCTGCTTGTAGTATTTGTTCGCGCTTTTAGACCTTTAGCAGTTTAACCTGCCAATTTTAGGTGTCTTCTTGTTTATAAATCGACTTTAGCCTATGACAATTATTTATTACACTGAAATAACATTAGCCGAAGCCAGTCTATGCGCGACCATTCACCCACTGTTAAGGGAGACTGGATTCGGATGCTTGGACTTATTATTGCGTTGTAGACCTACTGTATTATTCGATTGATTGTTACTATATAATCTCTGACAATATATTTACTTTCGGGGAAATATTAACAGTTCCTTTAGGACGTGGCGCTTTAAGTATAAAAGCAGAGTTATGACTTATACTAATCACAACTAGATGGCTACTGAGTTACGTAAAAGGCGCATTCTTTAGGAGATGCTTTATTACCTGTCACACTGCTTCACACGACTTCACACTACCTCACACTGATCTGCCGACCGTCACTGAATTTGATCATATATAAGGAGGATAGCAACTGACACATGTAGGGATTATGAAATAGCATTTAATTCACACAAAACCACTAAAATGTAAGTCGCAATTGCTACTGGTAACCTGTCCTCTCACCTTCAGTAATCAAGAAGATTGGGGTTTTATGATTCTTTATCGGTGTTCTCCAAATATAACAATATATCCATCAACATATATAACAATTAATAACCAACAGTAAAATAAGGCGGTGAACAATCAGTATGTGTTACTTAGTGCAACAGCAGTTGATATGGTTAGGTGATATGTAGTCAGGTAACAGTTTTACGTTTCGATAATCCAAGCCATCTAATGTTCTGGACAAAGTCTGAAACTTCTACAGAAGCACAGAAGAATCCTAAGCCGGTGTTCTGGGCTTAGAAAAGATAACAACAACACTGAATTGCGTGGGTTTCTGTAGGCCCCTTTCAACGCAAAGTGAAAATCGCTCTGATTGGCCGAACAGAACAAAGAAAAAGCTCCACGAGTACAGTAAATCAGCTGGTAGATGTCGTCATCTGAATTCCAGTCTTAGAGTATTAAGCGCATTGCGGCAAAAATGGCTTGTTTTGTCCGCCAAAGCACACATGCAGACACAGCGGGTAAAAATGGCTTGTTATGTCCACTAAAACACCTACACAGTATATTGCGGAGAAAAATGGCTTGTTATGTCCGCAAAAGCTTTTACACCGCTCCCAGAAAATGGGATTTGAGTCTATAAAATATGTAAAATCACAGTTTCTAAAATATAAAAAATCCTCTAAACTACTAGTCCTTCTTACGTGAATGGTGTTTACGAAGTTTTTTGAGGCTAGCCAGAGTCCTTTTCTCTTTGGGGCGAGCCACTTTACTAGGAGGGCTATAACTCCTGGGTGAAGGGTGTAATACAATTGCATCGGAAGGTTTAGGGTTACGGTCAGTGTCTCGTCCATTTCGATATGCTTCTCCTCGAGCTGATTTTCCTCCGCCTGTCGTTGGATGCGTTCGTCCAAAAAACTCTCGCAGAGAATAGGGTCGTCCAAGTACGATGTCTTCCTCGAGATTCTGGATTTCTCAATCGAACTGGGGTAAGGCCAATTCTTTCACCGCTTGGACTTGCTGCTGCAATTTACGTTTATCTAAACAAGCATAGGTTCCTTTTCCGTTCTTTTGTCAAATAGCGTCTAACGCATTTCGTACAACGCTCTCCTCGACTTCGATGACGGGTTGTATCGGGGTTAAACCGGGACGATTATACGGGTTGAACGGTGATATTAGATGTCCGCGTCCCAATCCGGCTAGGTAGGATGGGCGAATGTCTAGAGAGCCCACTACCGGAGTGCCACCGATTAATTGTTAGGGTAACACTAGATCTTTGAACAGTGAGTACAGTTCATTATACTATTAGGATCAAGAGTTTGAGGTCTCACTAGGGAATGAGGAGGTCTGACCGAGTATTCCGGAACTCTGATCATCGGTTTATTTTAAGGATCCTTTGAGTCGAGAGAGCGTAGGTGATACGTCGAACAAGTTTCGCTCGAAACTCCCGTAAGTATAGAGAGTAAAACTGTGTTTAGCGCAATGTCTCCGCGGATGTTAATGTCTTTCCGTTTGCTGGTTGGGTCTAGGGCATTCATCGCAATAATACCAAAGACGCATATCCTGTAGGGGAAACGCGGGTGATCGTTCTCCAGTTTTACAATATTCCTCTATCTGTTCGAAGCTATCCGGTACAACAAGTGGTGGTCGATCGGCGGTAAGATACATCATAGTGAAATAGAGCCGTTTGAGTTCTATCATAGGGTCATGATGTATACCTTGAGGATATCGAGTTTCTAGATTTTTTTGACTGGCAATATTGAGATATGTTTCTCTCAAGAATTCCAGATATTCGTTGAAGTCACTGCGTTTATCCGGCTCTTCAACGTCTTCTCTTTCGAGTTGATTTCGAATAGAATTTTCGTGTTCGAGTCTCAGTTTATCGTTCCGACTCCGCTGGGTATGATATTTAAATAGAATCATTTCCCTTTTGGTGTCTACATCGTCAGTATCGTGTAAATCGATAGGATGACCAGTAATTAAGAAGTCCATATATGTACCATTACGATGCGTATAGCGAGTGGTGAATTTTCTATAGTCCAATTCACGCGTGAGTTGTTCCTTGGACATTGGCGGTTTGATATAACGGCCATCGTCCTCCGTAGTAGTTGGACTAGCGTCGCCGCGTATTAAGCTATCAACAAACGCTTGCAACGGTAAGGTATATCGCTCCCTGATACCAAGATCATCTTCTATCAACTCAGTCATAGCTGCTATATGAGTTTATAAATATTATAATTAATTTTAATTAGGCTAGCGGGCGTCGCTGCCTACCCCTCACTGCCCCCGGACAGCGCAAGATCCTCAGCGCAGATGTACTATTGTCGCGGTGCCTATCGCCAACATAGTAGCTACACAACGACAACAATAACCAGCGCGAGTCACTCCACTGTCCGTCCCAAGGGCTTAGATTTACTTCAGGTTCTTACTGTAGAGGTAGGGCTACTTTCACAACTGCGACTAGCTACTGTAAACACACTTTAGTAGTAACATTCACCTATAAACGCACAAATTCCACACAACTGTCTCAAATTGTACACATTCGGGCCATTTGTCCGTTAGTCAAGTGCCTTCCAGAATGCCACGTTATTATTATGTATCCTTGGATACTAGCAGTATGCTATTTATTCCGTATGCTATTCAATGGGGCAAGCTTTCTATTGTTCTTTTAACTTGCTTCTAATTCTAGCGTGGTTGTTGCTATGGTGACATTATGGAAAGCTAGCAGTAGAATTAGGGTAATTCTCATGCATACAGATCTGGGATGCTATTTAATAGTAATTCTTTAATTGTCAAGATTCCCCTTTATATATGATTTTATGAATTTTATCGGCTATTGACTATATTTTGGAGATTCTCTCACGCTAATATACTTAATAGGGTGAATCTCTGCTCCCATGATCTATTAATTAATGGCATTTTGGGAATGTTATAAATTGTATAAAATGACAATTTATCAAATTCATAAGAGGATATGAATCTAAATTTATTCCCGTAAATTTTATTATTTAATATTAAAAATAGACACAATTTTATTCCAGAGCATGTCTGGGGACTGGGATCCTTAATTCTAGGAAATTTGTCTTTTTAAGAGTATCGGTAAGTACTACAATATCTTAATCGACTAGAATTTTAAAGGATCTAAATTTTAACAGATTTTGATTTATAGATTTTTATAAATATTATCTATGTAATATTTAAGATGGGCACCGATTTATTCCAGAACTTGTCTGGGGACGTTAACCACTGATTCTAGAATTTTGTTTTTCAAGTATATCGGTGGGTGCCACGATATCTTAATCGACTAGAATTACAGATGGTCAAAGGGTTTAACAGATTTATTTTGCGTTGTACGCTACTGTTAAAGGGACATCACGCTACTATATGTATTATTTAATATACGGTATGAGAGCAATATTGCAAGAAGCAATGTCAGTGAGAAGAGGCAAGTCATTTCCAAGGTCTACCCAGAGCTTGGTTTAGCCGAGACACGAGGATCTGAACTTTGCATTCCTAATACTCTGCTTACCAATAATACTTGAATATAGTAGGATCTTTATTGTACTTTAATAAGTACGGATACTTCATCTTACTGTAGTCACGCATTTATAATATGATACGGACAGTAAGGAAAGAGAAAATAATTATTTCTCGCCGTTACTCTAAATATATAATATAAGTAATTAAGTAATAAACGCGAATATATATATTGCACTATTCTACTAAAATATCGCTAAAATAACATTCTACTAAAAAAAATTAAAGAAAACGATTATTATAAAATTACATAATAATACATACATAAATATAAAATAATAAAACAAATATAAAATAATATAGTCACACACCCACTCCAAACGCTGTTACGTTGGGGAGCCCCTAGATGTTTGTTGGATTAAGGAGGTAGTCGTGGGAAGAGTATCTTGCTTTCCATAGTTTCCGGATAGTTCTCTGTCTCTTTCCAGTAAACATAAACGACCAACTGGGCGATTGAGCTGCTGCGTTTCGAATACAATTCCAGGTTTCTTAAAGTTACGTCGCATGACGACGAGTTCTACCGATCGCACTAAACCATCATCGGAGATATGAGTCTCGATGATATGACCTGTCTGCCACCGCTTACGTGGAAGATCTGATTCCACAATAAGGACCATGTCTCCGGCGCTGACGTTTTCTTGCTGCGCAAACCACTTGGTTCGAAGTTGTAGCGTAGGCAGATAATGTTTTTCTAAATGGTCAGCGAAACGACGGGATAATAACTGTATAAGTTGCCAAGTTTGTCGGCAGTATTCGTCTCCGTCCGTGATTTCCAATCGTGGTAGCATGGCTACAGGTTTCTTCAGTAGGAAGTGTGCGGGTGTTAGCGCTTCCAGGGAGTCGGGACTCGATGAGACTGGCATAAGCGGTCTCTCGTTAAGATAGGCGGCGATTTCTTCCATTAACGTCCGCAAAAGTTCATCGGTGAGATACGCGCGGCATGGCACTATAAAGTGAAATGCGGTCTTCACGCTTCTTATTAATCTCTCCCAACTTCCTCCCCACCAAGGGGCGTCGGCGGCGTTGAAGGTCCAGCTAGATGCTGTTACCCTTAGCTGATCGTCCACCTGTCTTTGGTTCCAATCCTTAATGTAAGCTTTGATCTCATTATTGGCACCAATGAAGTTCGTTCCCTTATCAGATCTCATCGTATTGCTAGTTCCAAAGCGAGCGATCTGTCGGCGTAAACTCAGTATGAAGCTGTTGGTTGATAGATCGTTCACCATATCTAGATGGATCGCTCTACAAGTCATACAGACAAAGATGACACACCATCGCTTGACTATAGTCCGAGTACGATATACTTCAATAGGGCCAAATAAATCCACACCGGTATTAGTAAAGGGTGGTTCATAGAAGCTTACGCGTTCCCTAGGTAATTCTGCCTCTCGCTGTGTTAAAGGCCTACTGAATGCTTTCCTACAGGGTATACAGTTCCTAAGAACTTGGTTCAGAGCTCTATGGGGTTTATGAAAATAATAGCGAGTTCGAATTTCGGTAAGAACTCGTTCTCTACCAGCATGGTAAAGCCTACTGTGAACATCTACAATCATCTTGATTTGTATTTCAAGATTTCTAATGAGTATGGGAAACTTAGTGTCAAAGGATAATGGGGCATTAGTTAGTCTCCCTCCAACACGTATTAACCCATCTATCATTGTGCTAGAGAAACGATCTCTTAAGCGCGTCTGTGGATTTCTTAACAACAGGAAATACTTATCGGAATCTTCATAGCATTGCAGGAGTCTCAGTATCTATCTTTAATAGCATGGACCTGCGCAGATGTCAGTGGAGCGGTATCACTAGCGATCTTCGTCCTGGAGTAATGATGGTGGAAGCATCGCTTCAAATACCCGACGGCCTTACAGAGCCGGTTCCAGGAGCTATAGTGATTTATCGCTCTCTGCAGGAGAGGTGAGAGTCCCTGCGAGACGTCTGGTGTTCCCGAATTCCAGTCTCTCTCTCTCTACTCTCCACAACAGATTTATTTGTGGTGGGTGAGTTTAGATCCACAGCGTCGTCTCCCGAAGTGTGTAGTACAGATAGATCTATCACTGGTTTGAATAACTTTGATTTACTCGTCCGGGTTTTAGGTTTGACTTTCTCCTCTCCCTTGGCTTGTCTAATCTCAGCCGTGGTGAGATGAGGAGGCCATTCATCTTCTTCTTTACTTAGGAAGTCGGGTCCACCTAACCAGTCCGGAGTATCTATCAGTTCTTGAGGAGTTGCTCCTCTGGAGGCGATGTCGGCTGGATTGATCGTCCCAGGGCAATGTCTCCATTGATCTACATTAGTGCGACTAAGTATAATGTCCACTCTGTTGGTAACGAAGACGCTGAACTGACAGACTTCATTGGTTATATACTCCAAAACGAGTAAAGCATCGGTCCAATAGACAGTTTTCTCCAGTGGATAGTCGATCTGTTCTGTTACATTCCGGCCGATGGCTGTAGCGTATAGAGCTGCCTTTAATTCCGCTCGAGGAACTCGTAGTTTGTTGTTTATCAAGGCCTTAGAGGTAACCAAGGCAACTTTAATTCCATCCGGAGTTTCAACTCTTAGGTAGGCTACTATACCTATTCCCATATCGCTGGCGTCTCCAAACACATGGAGTTGATAGGAATACGTGGGGAGAACGTGACCAAAATATGAACGGGAAATAATAAAGTTCTCTATGGAAGGTAGAGAATCTTCCCATTTCATCCACTTCTTTAGTAGTTCTCCCTTAAGTGGATCGTCCCACGAGTGGTTTTCAAGCCACATTTGTTGAACTAAGCTCCGAGCAACTAATATAACTGGGCTAATAAATCCCAATGGATCGAAATAAGTGCTTAGGATACTTAGACAAATCCGTTTGGTTCGAACTGGATTATCTCGCGGTTTTAGCTGAAAAAACAGGATATCTCTCTCCGTGTCCCATTTCAAACCAAGCGTCTTGGTTTCCGGAAGATCGTCCTTGATAAGGACCAGATCTTTAACACCTCGATCTTCTTCCGGGATCGATTCCAGAAACTCACGGGAGTTACTTGTGAATTTGGTTAGTCGAAACACACCTCGTTTCAACCACTCTACCGTTCCCTTGGCGACATCAATGGCTTCTTCCACCGATGGGAGGGACTTTAAATTATCGTCCATGTATATATCCCGTTTGATGTTGTCGATAACCGCTTTAGAGAAGGCGTCTCGGTTGTCATCAGCAGTGGTACGCACTACTGAACAAGCGTTCGAGGGGCTCGAGATGATCCCAAAAGCCTGGATGGTCATCCAGTACTCCACCGGTTTTTGGTTGAGGTCTCCTTCAGGCCACCACAGAAATCGTAGGCTGTCTCGATCCCTATCCAGCGCCTTGACTTGTAAGAACATACCTTCTATATCCGAGGTGAAAGCGATAGAATATTGCCATAGTCTTAAGAGTATTCTCAACAAGGATTGTAGTAAGTTGGGTCCCGGCAACAACTCAGAATTAAGGGATTGGCCCATGTAAAGGGCGGAGCCGTCGAATACTACCCGGACTTCGTTGGGTTTACCGGGTTTGGGAACGTAATGATGTGTTAGATAATACGTTCTCTCAGTTACGGGTGTTTCTTCTGGTACTCGCTCCCCGTATCCCTTATTGATGAATTTCTTCAGCTGGGTCTTATACATCTTTTTAGCTGAAGCGTTAGCCGTAAGACGCCGATGTAGTTGCGCGATTCTCTTCTCCGCCAAGGGTCTGTTATTAATAAAGTTGGGTTCTCGCCGGCGAAACGGAAGACCAATCTCATACCTGCCTTGGTCCTTAAGAAAACGTGTAGTCATTTCCTGGATCTGCTTGGCTCTTTCTTCTTCGACAGATAGAGCCTTATCATAGGAATTAGGCTGTACAGCTTCTTGAGTAAAGAATCGTACGGCGTGTTCATCGCGAATTTTATCGTTGTATCGATCTATCACCGCATTTAGCTCGTCGTTATAGTCGAATTGTCCGCCATGGTTGACAAGATGGCACAGTTGCGTTTGGTTTCTCCAAACTTCACTCTCGGTGAGGAGGTCGATTGTATTCTCCTCATCAAATAATTGGGTAATATCGTCGTTATCTGAGGAGTATGGTGTTCCCTCAGGTTTGGTCTCTCCCTCACTGATTTCTTCTTCCTATTCACTCACCTGATGTATATGGTCAGTGGGTACTCGTTCCATGAGCGTTCTCCGGGAAGGTCCAGTGAAGTACCAACCTACTCTTGTTCTTCCCGCATATGTTTGCAAGGGTTGCGGTCGAGCAGGCCATTTTTCTAATGTCTCAAGCGCCTCATGCACATTTTGACCAATCAATATTTGCACCCCTGGGTAGTCGGAGTTGAATCTAGCAATATCATGCTGCTGGGTAAAATCGTCTTCATCCCAGTTGTAAGGTTCTACTTGGCTGGTAGCAAAGTTCTTTATCGCCACCATTTTCACTGACCTTACGCTGTGTCCTCCTAGTTTGTCCTGGGGAGTGGACAACGCTCCTATATAGTAGTCGGTAGCTACTGTAGATTTCCAAACCTGCATAATTCCTGAAAGGTTCAACTTAGTTCGGAACTTGGGTTGTCCAGCAAAGATATCTTCGGCTAGTTCTTTATCGATGAATGTTCCAGTGCTGCCGGAGTCCAGGAGGGCGTTGACTATAAAGCTCTTACCTGATCCATGGATTCTCAGTTGAACTACTGGGAATTCACAAATTCCGACGTTGGAAGTTGGCACTTTCCAAGATGGTTGTCTGTCTGGAATGGTCGGTTGAGCTTTATTCTCGGTGTCAGTCTCATACGTAAGCGCTCGATACACCGTAGTGTTTATCATATAACAGGATTCGTTTTCGTCGGAGAATTCGTCCGTGTAAAATCCTTCCATCTCAGAGCTGTGGTCAGTGTCGTTCACATCACTGAATTGGACATGTAGTTCGGACTCACTTACCTGACTCGGGCTAGTTCTTTCAAATTCTGCGTGCAGCAAGATATGATGTTTCGCGCCACACTTAGCACACCTCGCGTCTGAGTAACAAGTTCTCCGTTGGTGTCCTTGTCTGAGACAATTATAACACAACCGCTTATCCCACATGACATCGCGTCTATCCTTTAAGGATTTCTTTAAGAAATCATCACACACACTTAAACGATGGGGCCCGTCGCACAACGCACATTTGGGTTTGATGTTAATTACTTTACCTTGGGTAGTGTTGTGCACACTTGTTCTTTCCTCGGGCTTTCTTCCATGAATTATCTTAGGAGACGTAGGAGGAGATTTTATTACCTGTTCTCTCCTGTCACTGGTTCGAGACTTAAATTTACTTACGTCTTTAGGTGCTTTGTTGACATAGTAAGATCTGTCGGTGTCTTTCCCGCTGTTCTCCTCTTGAGAGGTCTGGCTTTCGCTGTCGTCTGTATAACACACTGGTGTTACCTTTCTCCTAGAAATGGGTTTTTCACTTAACTTATTTTCCGGTGTCTTCTCTCGGGACTGCTTTAGGAGCTGTAATTTTACCTCTCCATCTAAGAATGCCATGAGATCAGCTATGGTAGGGTCTCTTTGTTGTTGTTCCATCATATATAGTACTCTTTTGTCCCAACGAGTATCCACTCCACCCTTTGGCAAGGTAGATGCTACAGCTCCAATAACCATAGAACTCTGATATTCATGAGACTCACCTAGCCAATCTAACTGTCTACAGATCTCTTGGATCTCGTCGGAAAATTCTATAATCCCGCTACTAATAAACTTCCGGGGCGCTACTAATTTCGCATACAAATACCTAGCTATGTTAGTCCTATTACCATACCTGATGTTTAGTGTATCCCAAACTTGTCTTAATCCATCTGGATGTCCAATAAACTTTAATGCCATTAACTTGGGAGGTCCTTCCAAGCACTCGATGAGGAATCTAAGTTTCTCTCCGTGGGATAATATGGAGCTCTGTATGTTATCTTTATAATATTCATTAAAAGGCAACCATTTCATCTCATCTCCATTGAACTTGACTATCTCTCCCACCTTGACCACTTGTCGGGCTTCGGTTCTAGCCATTTGACGCGTAAATCTTTCTTGGGCCATCGTATTATTTAATATCGAGTTATCGGTATATAAATTTCTAGGATTATGATCAGGTCTATATGGAATATCATTATCAACATGTTTATAATTATCCTTAATAGGGTTTACTATAGGAGTTTCCACTTCACTAGCAGTATAGATGCGTGTAGGCTCCACACCTTGCGCGTGAAATACTTCAGACCTAACAGGTTGACACATTGTTACAGAGGGTGGTGTTATACCCCTTTGTATATTTACCAATTTATCGCATTCTAACGCGATACTCTGCTGCACTTCTTGCAGTTCTAACCTACCCTCTCTTACTGTTCCCTTTAACTGCTGAACAGTCCCTTCCATTTCTCGGACGTGCTGGGAGGAACGCAATCGATTTTCCTCCAATTGTCCGAGCAGGAGATCCATCCCCCTCCGTCGCTCATCCACCCACTCTACCGCCGGAGCGGGAGCCGCCAACATATTAGCGGGTAGACGAGGGACGACGGGCGACAAATCATTGATGTATCGCTCGGCGTCCAGGACTGGGACCGATTCAGGTGCTATTCTACTGGGCACAGATAGTTTAGTACTGTGCAAAGGGAATTTAGATTTAGGTTCTGGAAGTACAGGGGTCTCTATCACAGAGGGGGTGGCTTCGAGAACAGGCCTAATTATTTCAGGCTCATCTACTATAGTAGGGAGTCTTTCTACTCTAATAATTTGGTCTGTGGGTTCTGTACTACCTAAGTCTACACTAGCTAGTTGCCTTCTCACAGCTGGGGGCAAATTAGGCAATTTCTGACGGTGTGGCATTCTTCTACGCCTGCAGGAACGAGATCTATTTCCTCCGCCTTCAGGATCTGTCGTATCGCCTTCATCAGATGATGTAAATCCCTGTCTCTTGGGAGTAGATCGACTTATCATCTGCATCTGACTAGCTGTTATCTGTTTATTTAAGTAGTCTTGCTTCTCTTGAAGATTTTCCAACTCTAGTTGGGTTGTCTCTTCAGATGCTTTCCGTTCTGCTTCGGCCGCTGCCGCTTTTCTTTCTGCCTTTGCCACTGCCGCTTTTCTTTCTGCCTCTGCCACTGCAGATTTTCCTTCTGCCTCTGCCGCTGCAGCTTTTCTTTCTGCCTCTGCCACTGCAGCCTTTCTTTCTGCCTCTGCCACTGCAGCTTTTCCTTCTGCCTCTGCCGCTGCAGCTTTTCTTTCTGCCTCTGCCACTGCAGCCTTTCTTTCTGCCTCTGCCACTGCAGCTTTTCCTTCTGCCTCTGCTTCTGCAGCTACTGCTGCCGCTGCCTTTTGGTCTTCTATCTGTTTTTTCTTTAATTGTTCTTCCTTTTTTATTTTTCGATTTTTTTATCAAATTTAGCCTGATTCGCGGCTAACATTTCCGCATCTAATGAGTCTAACACAAATTTGGCTCCCTCACTTTTAGGGTTAAATCCAGCTAACCGTCTCCTTAACTCTTTGTCTCCTATAAATCGCTGATAGTCCGACAGATAGATGTCAATAGCGTCCTTCTTCTGAGGTTTTTCGGTCGTAACTTCGCTTTCCACTTGAGAAAAGGCAGCGTCTGTTGATTCTCCTTGGGTCGAGCGCTCGGTTAGCTGAATTTTCCATTGTGTCGTTCCTTGGACTTTAAGACTCACTCGTTGGAACCAATTCTTTACGGCGACTTGCAACGACGTGTCTTGGCTTCTCTTCGAGGCTTCCTCAAAGGCTGAAAGGATTAGTCTGAGCCGTAGAATTCATTCGCGAACTTGATAAAGCAGCTCTCCCTGCTCTTGAGGTCCGTGAGGCTGTTGGAACAGGTGTTCCTCTAATCACTCTAACGAGCTGAAAAATCCCTGTACATATCCTGCTGCCAACCTCTTCCACACAGCTGGATCCCTAGTGTCCTTTACCACTCCCATCCTGTATAAGTCATCCCAGGCAGCTTCCGATAAGTTAAACAGGAGTCCGGGTCCGGGGAAGTTCCATTGTGTCTCGACAATAGACTTCAGTTCCTCCTTCGTGTATCCCGCATAACTGTCCTTGGTCGATCGCTTACTTCTCGCCCAATCGATTTGATGTTCTTCCACCGCAATTAATACTCTAGTGAGTACGGCTTCAGGAAGAATGAAGCTTTTTGCTCTACAGCACTATAAGTACTACGTTATGTACCCGGAGTGTCCTTACCTAGAAGTTAATTACCGCAGCCAACCAGAGCCAACGTGCCTATTAACCACTTTACAACACAAATATACTGCCTACAAACTAAATTACCTTCGGAAAGTACTGTACACTAAACCCTAGATTAGGTACAAATACTTGTATAACAAATAACCAGCAGTTAAATATGCTTGAACAGCTAAAAGAACCACGGCATCTGCTGGAGTGACTAGAGCATAAAATCACCAGTCTTTACCTACGCCAAGCAGCCCTGATGTAGTACCGGGGTTAATTTAACTATAACGGTATGTATAACAAGCACAATTACTGTAGGAATAAACTTGGGGGTTATGTAGGTTGCGAATACTTGCATAAACTCTGAATAATAAATATTACGGTACCCGTGCAGACTATACAAACAAAATACAGACCAAATGCTGGCAGACTACTGTCAAGCCTAAATAAATTACAGTATATGCAGACTCCGAAATGGTTAGTTAGTATGCGTTCTAACCGAGTAGTACGACTTATTCTTTCGGGGGGGATTCACCTTACAACACTGGATGCCCCCACTTTCCTAACTAGTACTTTATCGGACCTACACTCTACACACACTGCAATCGCTCCAAACTTAACAACAGCTAGACAACAATCCAGCCTACAAATTATCTGTACAATTTGAGCGGGCTTATACGCCTTCTGCTCAATATTACACTTACATATAAATAAAACTGATAGAAACAAGTAAAATCCCAATAAAAAACCAGGCGTCCCTGATTAAATATCAAGACCTATCAGTATATAATTATCAAATCGAATAATACTGCTGTACTTGTAAGCACCGGTTCGGGCAGTTAGGCCTAGCTTACCGTTCGACCGGTACCTCATCTTTATTGCCTACGGTGCAATAAAGAAACTGTGAAAACTATTATTGTTCGCGCTTTTAGACCTTTAGCAGTTTAACCTGCCAATTTTAGGTGTCTTCTTGTTTATAAATCGACTTTAGCCTATGACAATTATTTATTACACTGAAATAACATTAGCCGAAGCCAGTCTATGCGCGACCATTCATCCACTGTTAAGGGAGACTGGATTCGGATGCTTGCACTTATTATTGCGTTATAGACCTACTGTATTATTCGATTTATTGTTACTATATAATCTCTGACAATATATTTACTTTCGGGGAAATATTAACAGTTCCTTTAGGACGTGGCGCTTTAAGTATAAAAGCAGAGTTATGACTTATACTAATCACAACTAGATGGCTACTGAGTTACGTAAAAGGCGCATTCTTTAGGAGATGCTTTATTACCAGTCACACTACCTCACACGACTTCACACTACTTCACACTGATCTGCCGACCGTCACTGAATTTGATCATATATAAGGAGGATAGCAACTGACACATGTAGGGATTATGAAATAGCATTTAATTCACACAAAACCACTATAATGTAAGTCGCAATTGCTACCGGTAACCTGTCCTCTCACCTTCAGTAATCAAGAAGATTGGGGTTTTATGATTCTTTATCGGTGTTCTCCAAATATAACAATATATCCATCAACATATATAACAATTAATAACCAACAGTAAAATAAGGCGGTGAACAATCAGTATGTGTTACTTAGTGCAACAGCAGTTGATATGGTTAGGTGATATGTAGTCAGGTAATAGTTTTACGTTTCGATAATCCAAGCCATCTAATGTTCTGGTCTAAGTCTGAAACTTCTACAGAAGCACAGAAGAATCCTAAGCCGGTGTTCTGGGCTTAGAAAAGATAACAACAACACTGAATTGCGTGGGTTTCTGTAGGCCCCTTTCAACGCAAAGTGAAAATCGCTCTGATTGGCCGAACAGAACAAAGAAAAAGCTCCACGAGTACATTAAATCAGCTGGTAGATGTCGTCATCTGAATTCCAGTCTTAGAGTATTAAGCGCATTGCGGCAAAAATGGCTTGTTATGTCCGCCAAAGCACACATGCAGACACAGCGGGTAAAAATGGCTTGTTATGTCCGCTAAAACACCT
The DNA here is from genome assembly GCA_032718475.1 of Nemertoderma westbladi. NCBI lineage: Eukaryota > Metazoa > Xenacoelomorpha > Nemertodermatida > Nemertodermatidae > Nemertoderma > Nemertoderma westbladi. The sequence continues at coordinate 59,620 of JAUCBJ010008794.1, forward strand.
ACACAGTATATTGCGGAGAAAAATGGCTTGTTATATCCGCAAAAGCTTTTACAGTATTATCTTTTATAAACATATACTTTTATAAGTTTATAAAATAATATCAAATATTTGTAGATCATGTTCTTTAATAATAATAATAATACTATATTTACTTTAAATATATAAACTACACATAGTAATAGAATATATATGAATACGAACCAAATGATACATAATAGGCCTATAAAATGCACATTTTGTTAATGTATCTTAGGTGTAATGTATGTTATGTGTATTATTGTACGTTAATGTATGTTATGTGTATTATTGTACGTTAATGTATGCGGGCCTTCCACTCCTCCAGGGATTCGCCCTCACTGTTGTTGGGGCAAAACCATCTACCCCTGAATTGGCTATGTCCAGTGGCGGCAAGCATATAATTGTGGCAGGTCTTGAAAATACGCTTGCCAACCACTGGACCAGGGGGTGGAGGGGGTGGGCGGGGGCCAAGCAGTCGTAGGCGCCACTGCTCAGCTCAGCCGTCTCCCCATCAACATTCCTGGGGCAGAACCACTTCCCTTTGATCTGTGTGTGTCCCAGCACACACTTGATCCTATCGCCGCAGGTCTTACACACCCTCTCCCATCCTTTCTGGATGTTCTTACCCAGCTGCATCCGTTTCTGGTGCCTCCACTCAGTCACATAACCCCTCTTACGCCCCACATTCCGAGTGCTAGTGAGATCGGCCAGCATTGGGGGCAATGCCTCATCGGCCTGTCTCACCCACTCGTCAAATGTTATGTTGGTTGTGGGGCAGTAAAAGGAGTCCCTATAGGCACGGTGACCGGGTGCAGAGACCTTCTGGTGGCATTCGGGGAAATTTTTGATCTTTCTGGTTTTTTTGGATTTTGGTTTTAGGGGTTTAGATTTCTGGGCTGTATGTTTTCGTACGTAAATGGATAGTGGGACATTCTCGGAGGATGTACTGCTGGGGGAAGATGGCTCTGCAGAGAAATCGGAATGTGGAAGTTCTAGTTGGGTTGGGATTAAAGAAGAAGGGCCAGAGGGAACAATCGGTACTGAGGAAGGTAACTGATGGACGTTTGGGACACTGGGATATGAATGCTCACCGTAAAGTTCTCTGTTGCCGGGAGGGAAGCTGGTCCATGCCACGGACACGTCAGGGACACGGATGCGGGCAGCGGTGCCTCCAGCTGAAAGTAATCAGTCGCCACAAATGTGGCACAATCACTTCCAACAGCCACAGGCACAGCTACCACCGGGTCCTCCATAAACACAGCGTCCCAGACTGAACGCAAGCCGAAGGACATCGCTAAGTGCAGGGCCAGTCAGCTGGGGTGGTTGGGCTACATCAGCTAACCCAGTTAATTGTGGCGTTTCAGCCACAATGTCCTGGCCCACAGATTGTGGCTTGGCCACCACCTTAGCCCTCGGCTTCCGCAGTTTCGCTTGTCCAGATTGGTCTGGGACGTCAGTAAATGACAGGGGCTGGATGGGATCGGTGATAGTCATGTATCGAATCTGTGCCGAGACCCGAGTGGTCTCCCAACGGATAAGGGGAATAACTGAACTAATAAAGAAAAACAACTCCCTAATACAAAATTATTCGATTAGGTAAACCTCCTACATTCCGGTAACAATCCTGCTATCGGCACCGGTACCTACCATCAAACTAATTAAGTTTATTAAACTCACTGATTTCAACGAGATTTTCTCTGCTTTAACAACCGACGTCAGATAATACACTGTATAATGTCACCCAATATAACCAACAACCATCCAAACCAACCAGCCAACGGTTTGGTAAATTACATTTCGAGTTTAATTACTTCGATAGATTCGTCGTCCTCGCCTCGGCCTCGTAGGATTACGTATAAATTGTACATAATGCGATTAGAATGAACAGCAAACACGTTTGGAGTAACAGGTAGGAGATGCGGACCGAAAAAGTCAACAAAAATACGAAGGAACCACATACAAGCAATGTCATGAAGCTGTTTTGTTCAATAGTACAATCCGCCAGTCTGCAGTATGGCAGCCATAAGTTGATGGGACAAACAGCGCGACGTACTCTGTTGAATTTTTGTTTTAGGTAATTGGGACATTTACCTTTATACACTTTATGCACATGGTTAAAGACGGCGTCAAGACGCCGTGAAGGAACCGAAGTTAAACCAAACCGAAACCAATATTTTTACAGGCCATAAGCCGCAAACTTTTTTTTCCAGGATATCAACTCTCAACCAGTTTCGAATCTGAGCGCCTGGTTATGATTTGGATTTCCAATTACGAATTTAATTACCTGGTTAGAAATCTGTATTTCCGCATTACGAATCAATGTGTTTGGTTAAAAATATGAGCACCTTGTCACGAATTGATGTCCCTGGTTACAATTTGTTACAAATGGTTGGGGTTGCAAATTTGAGCACCCAGTATCAGCCAGCACTACCTATACTAATACTGTAATTTGCACATATGTTCAGCATTTATAATAAAAAATTGCACCAAGGTAGTGAACAAAGTTAGTTAGCAAACAATTGTATTATCTCATAATCTGTTCCTAATAATTATTAAAGCAGTTAGGGCACCATCTCCTGTCTACATCAAAATTATATCTGATACCAAACACAACTCATAGTATTAATGTTGCAAAAACATAATTAAACCTCCAAACTCTGATTTTAATTGAACATTGCAACTATTAGTATAGTTTATTAATAGTACCCTACAGTTAGTTAACAGTACATATATGGCGAGTTAGAACTGCGAGTCATCAGTGAACTTACAGTAGGTGTAGGTTTCAGTGTGTGTGTCAGAAGCCAATATCAGAATATATAACCAGCCATAGTATAATTAAATAATAATATAATTAATAATACAGTTTGACTACAGTTATATAGAATGTCAAAGAAATATTCTAGAATACATAATAATAGTAGGCCTCAAACATATAAACTTCTTAAACATTTATATAACTTTTAGGAATTTTTTTATATAACTTTTGCGAATTTTTATATAACCTTTGGAAATTTAATATATAACTTTTGAGAATTTTTATACAACTTTCTTTAACGAAAATGGTGCTTACATCATCCTTTAAGTATGTATACACCACCGCTGGTCTGGGCAAGGAAATTTTTTAATGATTATTTTTAACAAGGTACTTTATATTTTATTTATCCTAGGTATTTATCATTTGTAACAAGATAAGTTACTATAGGCCTACACTCACAATTTCTGTTGAACGCGACAGTAACAGCTCCATTACTGGAAGGATCGAAGTTACGTGAAACATCATCTCTTAATTCACAATCGTATTCCCCGGCGTGTTCCTTCGTGCAGCCAGTAAACTCGTAGTCGATGTAATGTGGTCGGCCTATTTCTCCAGCAATGATTGGAGGATTCTTTGGAGGGTCTTCTGTGTGGTAGGTTCCTTTTATTATACAACCACGTACTGGATAAGGGGTGATTACTATTTCAGTTTTAATTGCGCTAAAAGCTGTAGTAGCGAGTTCCACCTTATCCGCATCCCCGGGTTTCTTTAACACGAACTTTGATATTGATTTTCCAGGGTTATTGCCAAATTTATATCCGATACAATAAATATTCCAACTCGCTGTTTCTTCTTCGCAATAATCAAATGAGGTTCCTGATACCGACGGTTTGGGACTATTGGGAAAGAACTTGGTGAATACCTCAACAGCAATAACAGGATCTATGGAATAATAAATAAATAACTTGATAAATAAAAAACGTATAGTATATATGTGCACATCAAAATTCTCAAATATTAACATTACCGGTACTCAAAAATATATTATATACACTATACAGGTTGCAAGACTGGCAATCTAGCTAAGATAAGATAATAGCAGTTTAGTTAGTTAATTAAGTTGGTTAATAACTCAGCCAAATGTTAGTGAAATTTAACTAAACTTGGTACACATGTAGTCTGGCCAAAGTTTAGAAATTTTCCAAGTTAAAATTCCGCTTGGCCTTCGAGAAGATAAGATAATATCAGTTAATTAGTTAATTAAGTTGATTAGGGTAAAAACATCAATTTCAACCTGCAAGGATTAGAGATGAGATTGGGGATGAACAGAGGGTGCAGTGCAGTAGCAATAGTTTGAGGGGGAGCCAGTGGCAGCGACTGAACAGCACCTTCTGGTGCAGAGTAACAATATAGAATGAGTCAGGATAACGGAAGTAGGCAACCATCAGGGCCCTATATTTTGACAGAGGGGTGCATGGCTGGTAGGGGAGAAAGCGGAGTAGGTTCCTATATCCTATGTGTTGGGGTTAACGAGTTGATTTGGAAGGCCTGCCATGTAGGGTGATGCTTGGCCTGTGGAGAACAAACAGGAACCAATCACTGAGCAGGGTAGTTGGGATAGAGTGGATGTAGGTTGGGGACCACGACCACAGGGTGTTGACTGGGTTCAATGATGGACAATGGGAGAGATAGAGGCCCTGTTCATGTGAGTCAGAGAATGGTACATGATGAAGTGAGGAGAAAACATGTTTCTGAAGAAGACACAGGATCCAGGGGTGAGAGGTTGGCTTCCCAGATTAGGGATCTTGGAGATGGGCACCCCTGTGCGGTCCTACGAATTACCCCAAAATACCCCAAAACACCCCAAAAGACCCCAAAATACAGTAAGGTATAGGTACCGGTATATAAGTATATAGTATAGGTATATAGGTAAGGTAAAACACAATAATTATTTATTACATGGAAATAAAGTTGAAAATGTTTTCACTATTCTCGACTTCTCGAGGGATCTAGAGGCTGAGCAGGAACCATGGAGCGGTGCCTGGGGCGTCCCTGTGCTGACCCTGCCAACCAAGCCGATCTTGCCACCCGCGTGGTCCGCGAATGGACCATGGAGCCTATTTTGGCACTTAGAAGGATAATTGAAGAGTTATCAAAAAAGAAAGACAGGCATCTGGCTGTTATCTTTGTTGACTTCTTCAAGGCCTTTGATTCAGTCTCTCGCTCACGTATGTTCAGCATACTTTCATTATATGGGATTCCTGATGAAATTATTGCAGCAATCAGATCAGTATACGATGGTTCAACAACATTTGTATCTACTGTTGACGGTGACACAAAACCATTTGAAGTGTTATGAGGCGTCCTCCAGGGAGACACACTTGCACCATTCTTGTTCATAATTGTTGTTGACTATGTTCTACGCATGTCCTTAGATCATCATAATGATGATGGGGTGATGATAACTCCACCTACTGGCTCCAGAAGTCGAGGAAATCCTGCCAAGTACCTAACTGATCTAGACTTTGCCGATGACTTAGGAGTACTCTCAGAATCACTAGAGGGAGCCCAACGGCTCCTCAGCTCATTAGAACATGCTGCTTCTAGTGTTGGTCTTTTTATTAACTCCAGAAAGACCAAAATTTTGACAGTTACCTTTGAAAGTCCTCAGCAAGTCTCTGATCGGATGAGCATAAGCTCAAAAGATGGTATGCTTGAGCATGTGGATGACTTCTGTTACCTGGGATCATGGATCCGGAAGTCAGGTGAGGACCTTCGAATACGTAAGGGAAAGGCATGGGCAGCCTTGAATAGGCTTTCCAGGATTTGGAAGTCACCGAGAATTAATCGGAAACTTAAGGTCCGGTTATTTAGAACAGCAGTAGTTCCAGTACTCCTCTATGGGAGTCCATGCTGGGCTCTAACTGCTGAGGACACCAAATCTCTGGATGGCACATTCACAAGAATGCTACACCGGGTTCATTGTGTCAAGTTCAATGCACACATCTCCAACCAGACACTATATAACATTGGAGGTGTCTCATTGGTTCCCCCAAGCTTGACACTAGAACAAAATCGCCTCCGCTTTGCAGGACATTGCTTTCGCCGTGAGGACCAGCCAGTGCATAATCTTGTACTTTGGCAGCCTCATGGAATGAATAAGCATAGTGGACAGCCCATGACTTTCTTGAGACGCATCTTAAAGGACACTGGCCTTGAAGATGCGGATGATCTAGCAAATGTCATGGGTGATAGGGAGTTGTGGCGGTGCAATTTTGTCGATAAGCCGGCACAGCATTCTTAAAAATGCAGCTGCAATGCAGCATGCCGATCCTAGTAGTAGTACGGCTGTTTCTCCAGCAATGAGTGGAGAATTCTTTGTAGGGTCTTCTGTACGGTAGGTTTCCTTCAGTATACAACCACGTTTTGGATATTCGGTGATTATAATTTTATCATCAAGCACGTTATATACAGTGGTAGCGAGTTCAACCTTAACAGAAACCCCGGGTTTCTTTACCACCAACTTTGACCACGATTCTTCAGGGTTATTGCCAAATGCATATCCTATACAATAAATGTTCCAACTCGCTGTTTATCCTTCGCAATAATCAAATGAGGTATCTAATACCAGTACCGCTGGTTCAGGATTAACGTGTTTGAACTTGGTGAATACCTCCACGGCAAAAACAGGATCTGGAAGTAGAAATAGGGTACATAATTTGAAGGATTGCGTTGTGGTGATGGTGGTGCTTCGACCTTCGAAATAAGATAATGTTACATACCGGTACTCTACTATATATAAATAGCGCCATGAACAGATGAAAGAATAAACACTTTAAATTAGTCGATAATAGGGTATTTGGCTCTATCTTTAAATATGTTACTGGAACCATACGCGTACCGGTAGTGAAATTTATAAATAAAATCCCAAATACTAAATTTTTGTAATTTTGTTTAAATTTTTCGATTTGTTAGTTTCTTGTTTTGCCTAAAATTTTTTTAAGTTGGATCTGAAAAAAAATTTTGTAATTTGGAAGGTCTGTAAAAGCTTTTGCTGAATTGTCCGGTTATTTTTCCTTATTTTTCCCGTAAAGTACTCTGTAGTTGGTTTACCAGGCATAAAAAGGCCGTGTCCTTGCTGTACTGGTGTTTTAGCGGACATAAAAGCTATTTCTTCTGTATTTGTACTTTAGAGGACATAATCCGTAATTCCGTGACGTAAAAGCTCGATACTCTTGAAAACAGTGTCGCTACCATGACGACGGCTAGCAGCTGATATTGCCACGTCGACGTTTCTTTGTTTCTCTGTTCTCTCGTTGTTCAGGTTGACCAATCAGAGCGTTTGTTGTCTCTGTGTTGGAGGTGTATACAGAAACTCAGTAGTTCAGTGTTATGTTTTGCCCAGAGCCTAAGAACCGGCTTTTGGCACCTCCGTGTTTTCAGTTTTTAGTCCTACACTAGTAGGCTTAATTATAAGGACATATATCCGTTATCTGCAAACTGATGTCTGATGTCTGATGTCTGATGTCTGCATACTGCATACTGCAGTACTGCATACACGGCATACTGTGTAACACTGTGCATACTTTTATATTGTTATACTGCTATTTACTGTCAGTTCTTCATAATATGGTTGATGAATTATTATATTTGGAATAACGACAAATAACCCCGAAAACCCAATATTCTTGATATACCGAAGGTAAGAGAGAAAGGTTACAGATAAATGATTGCGACCTATGTTGAGTGGTTTGAAGTGAATCTAATGTTATTTGATAGACCCTACATGATTCGGTCCGTGTTCCTTTTATATGTGACTAAAATCAGTGAAGATCGGCAGATCAGTGTGCAGTATTGTGCAGCATTGTGTATGAGTGAGACTGATAACGAAGCATTTCCTAAAGAATGCGCCATATATGTGAATTGTAACTAAGCCATATCGTTGTGAGTAGTTTAAGTCATAACTCTGTTTGTATAGATAGAGCGCCACGTCCTAAAGGAACTGTTAATATTTCCCGAAGGTGAATAATATTGTCAGAGATTATATAATACTGTCAGTCGAATAATACATTAGGCTTACATAGCAATAAAATTAAGCCGTCGAACCCAATCTCCCGGGTATATCCAGCGGGTGAATGATCGCGCACAGATTGGTTTCAACTAGTGTAGTGAATTAAATACTTGTCATAGACTAAAGGTGATTTATTATCTAGAAGACATCCTAATTTGGCGGGTTAAACTGCCAAAGGTCTGAAAGCGCGAACAATAACGGATATAGCTTCTTTATTGCAGTAAGCAATAAAGTTGAAAGTACCGGTCAACCGGTAAACCTGAAAGGGTACATCTGTAGGTCAGTAGGCCCAACTGCCAGAACCGGTACTGCCGTAGGTCCGTAGGTCCAACTGCCAGAATCGGTACTTCAGTAGGTCGGTAGGCCTAACTGTCCTAACCGGTACTTCCCGTATAAGTACAGCAGTATTATTCGATTTGATTATTATATACCGGTAGGCCTTAATAATTAATCAGGGACTGCAGCCCTGGGTTTTTATTGAGATTTTTACTTATTTCTGTCAAGTTTTATTTGTTTGTAGGCCAGTATTGAACAGAAGGCGTGTAAGCCTGATCAGATTGTACAGACAATTTGTAGGCTGAGCTGTTGTCTGATTGCTGTTAAGTCCGAACGGATTGCAGTGTGTGTAGATCACTTGTCCGATAAAGAACGGTTAGGAAGTAGGGGCAGCGAATGCTGTAAGGTAAACCCCCCAACTAAAGAATAAGTCGTACTACTGGGTTAGAACGCATACTACCTAATTATTTCGGAGTCTGCATATACCGTAGTTTGTTTAGGCTTGATAGTAGTCTGTCAGTGTTCGGTCTGCATTTTGTTTGAGTAGTTTGTACGCGTAGCGTAATATTTATTATTCAGAGTTTATGCGATTATTCGCAACATTCATATCCCCAAGTTTGTTCCTACAGTAATTGTGTTTGTTATACATACCGTTATAGTTAAACTAACCCCGGTACTATACGGGCTGCTTGGCGTAGGTAAAGACTGGTGATTTTGTGCACCGGTCACTCCAGCAGATGCCGTGGTTCTTTTAACTGTTCAAGTATATTTAACTACTGATTATATGTTATACAAGTACTCGTACCTAATTTAGGGTTTAGTGTACAGTGCTTACCGAAAGTAATTAGTGTAGGCATTATATTTGTGTTGTAAAGTGGTTGATAGGCACGTTCGATTAGCTCTATTAACTTCTAGGTAGGAACACTCCGTGATACATAACGTAGTACCTATAGCGATACGGCTATAGGTCGTCAGGCGGTGGTATTTTCCTATCTGGACAACGCAGTGTATTTACTACTACGTATTATTTTCAAATACCGCAGTACCCTGTCCGTTGTAATAACCAGATTTCTAACCCTTTGTTAGGCTGGTTTGTAGACTTCTTGTAAAATTACCCTAAAAATTCGTATTTTGTGTTTTTTGTAAATTTTTGTGTTTATTTAGAGATTGTAATCTCAACCCGAATCGTACGTAATTTGTAGTATTAAGTAACTTAGGTAAATTAGAATTATTTGTTTTAGTGTCCTATAAGTAACACTTCACTGAAAGCGCACCGCTTTGTGTAGTGATTACTCCCCAGAAATAATAACATTTATTTCAAACATTGACAAACCCATTAAAACGGGTATATATATATTTTATAAATCAAATCTAACGATTTATAAATAGTAGGCCTACCATATAACAATTAGGTCTCAATATCAGTTGGACTACTGCTTAAATAACGGCAATAAAGTAAGTTAAGGTAACCAAGTAACCCTTAAAATTCAGAAATTCAGTTATTTAAAATAATTGATATACCGGTATTTACAATAGGCTTATTATATTTATTTCTATAAATTTTAGGTTGAAATCATACCGGTATTCTGTAATTAATTCTAGTTTGTAATTATACTTATATATATACACTATAAGTGTAAACTGCATACCGGTATTTACAATAGGCCTATTATCTTTATTTCTATAAATTTAGGCTGAAATTATACCGGTACTTGTAATTAATTCTAGTCCAGAATTATATATACTACAAACTGTAAGCTGTATACCGGTATTCCCGATAGGCCTATTATATATTTATATATATTTGTGCTAAAATTATACCGGTATTCTGTGATAAACCTAGTCTGTAATAATACTTATATAGTTATATATACTATAAGCATACCGGTATTCTAATATATTATATATATCACGCTACACTGAGTAGCAGTATCGGTAATTAATTACTAGGCTAACAGTTAATACAGAATTACTAGACTTGCTTAGACTGTAATATAGCAGTAGGCATCCAACTGTACACATAAACATGTCTGACACAAGGCAAACTCTGTCAGATAGTCTCCTAGAAACAACAGTCTGTTTATCAGATAGGAGTATAGAGAATCCCAGACCGAGGTCTGAAACCCCTCCTACTGTAAGAAAGACAACCCCTACAGTAGCTGTGTCAGAACCTAGGTTAGTAGAAGCAATTTCGCAATTCGCGAAGTTAGTGAAGCGCCGTAGGTCTATCATCGGTACTCGGGCCCAAGTTAAGCGGGATCAAGAAGCAGCTGCCAAACAGCAGCAACCTCCTAGCCAAGAACCTAGTTCTCAGCGGCCCGAGAGCTCCAGTAGTTCGGATACTGTTGAGCGGACGCCCGAACGCGGAGCGAAGATGGCGGATACGGTTTATGATGAACAGCCAACCTATGAAGAATCAACCGACGCCACTTCTTCTCAAGAAGAAAGCGAAGAGACAGCGGAAGGGCCGCGAAAGAGAGATGCCATTGACATCTATCTGTCAGACTATCAACGCTTTGTGGGAGATGAAGAGTTGAGGAGAAGGCTGGAGGGGCTTAGCCCTAATAGTGAAGGAACCAAGCTTGTGCTGGACGCAATTGATGCGGAAATGTTAGCGGCGAACCAAGCTAAATTTGATGAACTCCTCCGCATCAATAGAGTTCAAGAAGAGCAAGTAAAGAAAAAACTTATAGAAGACAAAAAGAAAATAGAAGCGACCTTGGCAGAAGCAGCGGCAGAGGCAAAAGCGGCAGCAGCAGAAGCCGAGGCAAAGGCAAAAGCGGCAGCGGCAAAGGCAAAAGCGGCAGCGGCAGAGGCAAAAGTGGCAGCGGTGGCGGAAGCAGAACGGAGAGCGACTGAAGAAACCACTCAACTAGAATTGGAATACATTCAGGAGAATCAAGACTGCATAAATAAACAGTTAACAGCTAGTAATATGCAGATGATGAATCGATCTACTCCCAAAAGACAGGGATATACATCATCTGAAGAAGGCGATACCACCGATACTGAAGGCAAGGGAAATAGATCTCGTCTAAGCAGACGTAAAAGAACATTCCACCGTCAGAAATTGCCTGATTTGCCTCCAGCTGTTAGAAGGCAACTAAATAACACCAACTTAGGCAGTACAGAACCCACAGACCAAATAATTAAAATAGAAAGACTCCCTACTATAGTAGATGAGCCTGAAATAATTAGGCCTGTTCTCGAAATCACCCCTTCGGTGATAGACACACCTGTACTCCCTGAAGTTACCTCTAAATTCCCTCTGCACAGCACTAAGCTACCTGTGCCCAGTAGAACAGCCCATGAGACAGTTCAGGTCCTGGACCCCGAGCGAAATATTCATGATTTGTCGCCCGTTGTCCCTCGTCCGCCCGCTACAACGTTGGCGACTCCCGCTTCTGCGGTCGAATGGGTGGACGAGAGACGGCGGGGGATGGATCTCCTGCTCGGGCAGATGCAGGAGACTGTTCAGCAATTCGGGGGCACAGTAAGGGAAAGTAGGCTAGAGTTGCAAGAAGTGCAGCAAAATATCACGCTAGAACGTGATAAATTAGTCAATTTACAAAAGGGTATACCACCACCCCTTGTAACAATGTGTCAACCTGTTAGGTCTGAAGTATCTCATGCGCAAGGTGTGGAGCCTACACGCATCTATACTGCTAGCGAAGTAGAAACTCCTATAGTGAACCCTATTAAGGGTAATTATAAACCTGTTGATAATGATATTCCCTATAGACCGGATCATAATCCGAGAAATTTATATACCGATAACTCGATATTAAATAACACGATGGCCCAAGAAAGTTTTACGCGTCAAATGGCTAGAACCGAAGCCCGGCAAGCGGTAAAGGTGGGAGAGATCGTCAAGTTCAATGGAGATGAGATGAAATGGTTACCTTTTAATGAATATTACAAAGATAACATACAGAACTCTGTGCTATCTAATGGAGAGAAACTTAGATTCCTCATCGAGTGCTTGGAAGGATCTCCCAAGTCAATGGCGTTAAAATTTATTGGACATCCAGATGGATTAAGACAAGTTTGGGATACACTAAACATCAGGTATGGTAATAGGACTAACATAGCTAGGTATTTATATGCGAAATTAATGGCGCCCCGAAAGTTTCTTAGCAGCGGGATTATAGAGTTTTCCGATGAGATTCAGGAGATCTGTAGACAACTAGATTGGTTAGGTAAGTCTCATGAATACCAGAATTCTATGGTTGTAGGAGCCTTAGCATCTACTTTGCCCAAGGGTGGAGTAGGTACACGCTGGGACAAGAAGGTGTTATATATGATGGAACAACAACGACGAGACCCTACCATGACTGATCTCATGTCATTCTTAGATAGAGAAGTGAAATTACAGCTCCTAAGGCAGTCCAGAGAGAAGACATTGGAAAACAAGGTAAGTGAGAAACCCGTTTCTAGGAGAAGGGTAACACCAGTATGTTATACCGACGACGGTGAAAGCCAAACTTCTCAAGGAGAGGACAGCGGGAAAGACACTGACAGATCTTATTATGTCAATAAAATGCCTAAAGATCAGGTAAGTAAATCCGAGTCTCGACCCAATGACAGAAGGGAACCGGTACAAAAAACCCTTCCTACGTCTCCTAAAAGAATTCAGGTGAGAAAGCCCGAGGAAAGAACAAGTGTGCACCACATAGCACAGGTTAAAGTAAGTAACATCAAGCCAAAATGTGTGCTGTGCGACGGGCCCCACTGTTTAAATGCGTGTGATAAATTCCTGAGGAAATCACTAAAGGATAGACGTGAAGTCATGTGGGATAAGCGGTTGTGTTATAATTGCCTCAGACGAGGACACCAACGGCGAACCTGTTACTCCGACGCAAGGTGTGCAAAGTGCGGCGCAAAACATCATATCTTGTTGCACACGGAATTCGAACGAAACAGCCCGAGTCAGGTAAGTGAGTCCGAACTACATGTCCAATTCAGTGATGTGAACGACACTGATCAATCTGAGATGGAAGGATTCTATACGGACGAGTTCTCCGACGAAAACGAATCCTGTTACTTAATAAACACCACCGCAGTGTATCGAGCACTCATGTATGAGAAAGACACAGACAGCGACCTCACCCTAACTACTTCAGATCAACAACCATCTTGGAAAGCGCCAACTTCCAATATAGGAATCCGAGAATTTCCTGTAGTCCAGTTACGGGTCCACGGACCTCAGAAGAGCTATATAGTGAACGCCCTCCTGGACTCCGGTAGCACAGGAACATTCATCGATAAAGAACTAGCCGAAGTCATCTTTGCTGGACAACCCAAGTTCCGAACCAAGCTAAACATGTCAGGGATCATGCAGGTTTGGAATTCTACTGTAGCTGCCGACTATTATATAGGTGAGTTGTCCACTCCACAGGATAAACTAGGAGAATACAGTATAAGGTCAGTAAAAATGGTGGCAATAAAGAACTTCGCTACCACCCAAGTGGAACCTTATAATTGGGACGAAGATGATCATGCCCAACAACTTAACATCCCTAGATTCGACACCGATTATCCTGGAGTACAAATATTAATCGGTCAAAACGCGCATGAGGCGCTGGAGACATTAGAGAAACGACCTACTCAACCGCAACCACTTCAGACCTATGCGGTAAGAACTAGAGTAGGTTGGTACCTTACTGGACCTTTCCGTAGAACGCTCAGGGAAAGACTGCTTCAAGATCGCGTCTGCCAGGTGAGTGAATGGGAAGACGATACTAGTGAGGGAGACGACCCAACTGAGGGAACACCACACTCCTCAGATAATGACAATCTTAACTCCAATGTAGATCAATGGAGATATTGCCCCAAGACGATGAATACAGCCGACATCGCTTCCAGAGGAGCAACTCCTCAAGAACTGACAGATACTACAGACCGGTTAGGTGAACCCGACTTCCTGAGTAAGGAGGATGAATGGCCTCCCCATCTTACTCCGACTGAGATTAGACCAGCCAAGGGAGCGGAGAAAGTCAAACCAAAAACCCGGACGGGTGGAGCGGAGTTATTTGAACCCGGGATAGATCTGTCGGTATTACATATTGCCAGGGACGACGCCGTGGATCTGGACCTCCCCACCGCGAGTGGATCCTTCATGAAGATCAGAGAGAGCGATTGGAGCTCTGGAACATCAGACGTCTCGCAGGGACTCTCACCTCTCCTGCAGGGAGCGACGGACCACTATAGCTCCTGGAATCGGCTTTGTAAGGCCGTCGTGTACCTAGAGCGATGTTTCTATCGTCACTATTCCAGGACGAAGAGGAAACCTGGAATTGTATTCGGGATGCAGCGACTCAATCACCCAGTCGGTCGTTTGTGTTTACCGGAAGGGAATAGAGGACTCTCCGGAAACTGTGGAAGGCAAGATTCTCTTCCCACGACCACCTCCCTAATCCTTCAAACATCTAGGGACTCCATAACGTAACAACATAGGGAGTGGGTGTGTGACTCTATTATTTTATATTATTTTATTATTTTTATATTTACGTATGTATTACTATGTAATTTTATCATAATCGTTTTCTTTAATTTTATTCAGTAGAATGTTATTTTAGAGATTATTTAGTAGATTAGTGCAATATATTCGTGTTTATTGCGTACGTAATTACGTATATATTATATTTAGTGCGACGGCAAGAAATAATTATTTTCCTCTTTCCTTACTGTCCGTATCATATTATAAATACGTGACTACAGTAAGATGAAATGTCTGTACTTATTAAAGTACAATAAAGCCACTACTATATTCAAGTATTATTGGTAGGCAGAGTATTAGGAATGCAAAGTTCAGATCCTCGTGTCTCGGCTAAACCAAGCTCTGGGTAGACCTTGGAAACGACTTGCCTCTTCACACTGACATTGCTTCGTGCGATATTGCTCTCATACCGTATATTAAATAATACATATAGTAGCGTGATGTCCCTTTAACAGTAGCGTATAACGCGAAATAAATCTGTTAAACCCTTTGACCATCTGTCATTCTAGTCGATTAAGATATCGCGGCACCCACCGATATACTTGAAAGACAAATTCTAGAATCAGTGGTTAACGTCCCCAGACAAGTTCTGGAATAAATCGGTGCCCATCTCAAATATTAATTATTTAATATTTGCAAATCTAATAAATCAAAATCTGTAAATTCAGATCCTTCAACAATTCTAGTCAATTAAGATATCGTAGCATTTACCGATATTCTTAAAAAGACAATTGTCATAGAATTAAGGATCTTGTGTCCCCAGACATATTCTAGAATCAAAATATGTCCATTTAATTATCAAATAATAAAATTTCAGGGAATAATTTAAATTCATGCCTTTTAATGAATTTAATAAATTGCCATTTTTACGCAATTTATAACATTCCCAAAATTCCATTAATTAATAGATCAAGGGAGCGGAGATTTATCTTATCATGCGTATGAGTGTGTGAAAGTCTCCCAAACATAGTCAATAGCCGATAAAATTCATAAAGTCATGTATAAAACAGAACATTGACTATTAAAGAATACTATTAAATAACATCCCAGATCTGTATGCATTGGAATTACCCTAATTCTACCGCTAGCTTTGCATAATGTCACCATAGCAACAACCACGCTAGAATTAGAATTGAGTTAAAAGAACAATAGAAAGCTTGTCCCATTGAATAGCATAGGGAATAAATAGCGCACTACTAGTATCCAAGGATACATAATAATACAGTGACATTCTGGAAGGCATTGACTAACGGACAAATGGCCTGAATGTGTGTAATTTGTGACAAGTTGTGTGTGTGGTATTTGTGAGTTTATAGGTGAATGTTACTGCTAAGGTGTGTTTACAGTAGCTAGTCGCAATCGTAAAAGTAACCTAACTCTCCAAGGAAAACCTGAAGTACATCTAAGCCTTTGGGACGGACAGTCGAGTGACTTGTGCCGGTTGTCGTTGTCGTTGTGCGGCTACGTCGTTGGCGAAAGTACAGCGGCGACGACACATCGGCGCTGAGGATCTCGTACTGTCCGGGGGTTAATTGGAGTAGGCAGCGACGCTCGCTAGCCTAAATATAAACTCCTTATAATATGGATAAACTCATATATAGCAGATATGACGGAGTTGATAGAAGATGGTCTTGGTATCGGGGAGTGATATACTCTACTTTTACAAGCGTTTGTTGATAGCTTAATACGCGGCGACGTTAGTCCAACTGCTGCGGAGGACGATGGTCGTTATATCGAACCGACAATGTCCCAAGTGCAGCTCTCGCGAGAGTTGGACTATAGAAAATTCGCTGCTCGATATACGCAGCGTAATGGTACGTATATGGGCTTCTTAACTACTGATCATCCTATCGATTTACACAATACGGACTATGTCGACTATATATCCTGCCCAGCGGAGTCGGAACCATAAACTGAAATTCGAATGCGAAAATTCTATTCGAAATCGGCTCGAAAGAAAAGACATTAAAGAAACAAATAAACGCGGTAACTCCAACATATATTTGGAATTCTTGATAGAAGCATTGTAACAACAAATAAATATCACCCGCGTTTCCCCTACCAGACGTGCGTCTTTGGTATTATTATGATAAATGCCCTAGACCCAACTAATAAACGGAAAGACATAAACATCCACGGAAACGTTGTGTTAAACACAGTTGTGCTCGTTATATTTACTGGAGTTTCGAGCGAAACTTGTTTGACGTATCACCTATGCTCACTCGGCTCGAACGATCCTGGAGTAAACCTACGATCAGAGTCCCGGAATACTCGGTCAAACCTCCTCATTCCTTAGTTGGACCTCAGACCTGCGATCCTGGTGGTGTCGCGGATCCTCGCGGACTGTATTCACTGTTCAAAGATCTAGTGCTACCCTAACAATTAATCGGTAACACTCCGACAGTGATTTCTAGCTAGCCGCCCATCTTACCTAGCCGGATTGTGACGCGGACATTTAATATCGCCGTTTAACCCTTACCATCGTCCCGGCTTGACACGATATAACCTGTCACCAGAGTGGCGGAGAACGTTGTACCAAACGAGTTAAACGCTATTCTACAAAGATCAGAAAGGAAACCTACGTTTGTTCAGATAAACGTAAGTTATAACAGCAAGTCCAAGCGATAAACGAATTGTCTTTATCTCAGTTCGATTGTGAAATCCAGAATCTCTAAGAAGATATCGCACTTAGACAACCCCATTCTCTGCGAGAGTTTTTGGATGAACGTATCCAGCTACGAGCGGAGGAAAATCAGCTCGAGGAGAAGCATATCGAAACGGTGGATACCCCGACCATAATCCTACACCTTCTGATGCAATCATATTGCACCCTTCACCCAGGATTTATAGCCCTCCTAGTAAAGTGGCTCCCCCCAAAGGTTATTTTTCCTTATTTTTCCCGTAAAGTACTCTGTAGTTGGTTTACCAGGCATAAAAAGGCCGTGTCCTTGCTGTACTGGTGTTTTAGCGGACATAAAAGCTATTTCTTCTGTATTTGTACTTTAGAGGACATAATAATAATTAGATTAATAATTATATCATAAAGCCAACCAACCACCAAGGTTAAGGGGGGGCCCTTAACCTTGGTGGTTGGTTGGCTTTTCCGCCCAGTAAGCAGATTGATCGATTTCCATGCCTGGGATGATTGCCTGCTGTCGTCAGCATCATTGATGGCATCAACCTGTTGGTTTATTAGCTCCTGTAGATTAACAGAGTACTGCCTGTTCAGGGACCTAGATGCAGCCTTAACTGCATTCTTGGCCGCTGTAGTCTGTTTGAGTCGGGACTCTTTCTGCGCCTTATGAAGGTCATTTCGGCACTTCTGAATTTTGTTGTCAGTCCAGGGGGCCCTTTTCCTGTTTCGAGGGTATACAGGAACTGTTTCTGCAGCTGCTAACTTAACTGCTTCTGTAAAGGCAGTATAGCCCTCACAGTGATCTGCCGCCTCAGAGGCAATCGAGGCCTCATACCTGTTGCTCAGCTGTAGTGTGAACCTGGATCTCACACTTGGCTGTTGCAACAGAGAGGACCAGTCATGCCGCGGCAAGGCAGATTTCGTTATTCTGCTAGCACGCAGACTAAGTCTTACCTTGGCCACAATAAGGCGGTGATCACTGGAGAAGGGTCGAAGTGTAAATGCATTACAGTCTTGTATAGAGCTCCTGTATTTCCTACGAAACAGAATATGGTCTATCTGGGACTTGTGACCACTGGGTCCACTTCCACTATGAGTCCATAGCTTTCCAGTCGCTTCTTGAACTGGGTTCCAGCCGAAAACAATCCATTTCCAGAGATAAAATCCTGAAGATGGACAGAATTTCGGTTAACACTATTGCTATAGACCCAGGGCGATGTAGGTGATTGATGCAGACTTGCATTAAAGTCTCCCAGGAATGTTAAGAATGCATGCTGATCCACGCCATCAGTAGCTGCTTGTAGATTGTGGTAGAAATTTTCCACCTCCTCTACAGGGGCAACACTAGTTGGAGAGTAGCACACAATCAGAACCACCTTAGGAAACTTCTTAGCCAGTCTTCCAGAACATGAGAAGTGGCAACGGATGATGCGGTTAGAGATCCGTCATGGATGTTGGACGGATCCATCATGGATGTTGGACGGATCCGTCATGGATGTTGGACGGATCCATCAAGGATGTTGGACGGATCCATCATGGATGTTGGACGGATCCGTCATGGATGTTGGACGTATCCGTCATGGATGTTGGACGGATCCATCATGGATGTTGGACGGATCCATCATGTATGTTGGACGGATTCATCATGGATGTTGGACGGATCCATCATGGATGTTGGACGGATCCGTCATGGATGTTGGACGGATCCATCATGGATGTTGGACGGATCCATCATGGATGTTGGACGGATCCATCATGGATGTTGGACGGATCCATCATGGATGTTGGACGGATCCGTCATGGATGTTGGACGGATCCGTCATGGATGTTGGACGGATCCATCATGGATGTTGGACGGATCCATCATGGATGTTGGACGGATCCATCATGGATGTTGGACGGATCCATCATGGATGTTGGACGGATCCATCATGGATGTTGGACGGATCCGTCATGGATGTTGAACGGATCCATCATGGATGTTGGACGGATCTGTCATGGATGTTGGACGGATCCATCATGGATGTTGGACGGATCCATCATGGATGTTGGACGGATCCATCATGGATGTTGGACGGATCCGTCATGGATGTTGGACGGATCCGTCATGGATGTTGGACGGAGCTATCATGGATGTTGGACGGATCCATCATGGATGTTGGACGGATCCGTCATGGATGTTGGAAGGATCCGTCATGGATGTTGGACGGATCCATCATGGATGTTGGATGGATATATTTCGAATAATTTTAGATAGATTTCGATAGATAGATTTCGTAATTTGCTTCATTATCAATGCCTACTACACATAGTTCTATCGAAATACGAAAATAAGTGGCCTAATTTGTAATGATTGGAAATTGCAGAATAAAACTAGCACAAAATCGCACAGACTAAATACTGAAATAGCACGGCGGTACTCTACTACTATAATAACAGTGGCCTTCTACGTCCTACATACAGAAGCTAGGGACCCCCAATTATTCTACTACATTACATATTTCTCAATAGCAGTCTTACATATGTTTCCTTACATTTTCAGATATCACTAAATTCTATATAGTAATTTCACTTTGCTACTAATGGGCTACAGTATTATTTAATATAATTAAGGATAACAAAATGTAGCATTTTATAGCGGTTTGTATATTCGCTATATGTACAAATTCTATATATAGAAATAATCTGTGTTTTTAAAGATATCTCGAAATGCTACCATCACCACTCCCAAAGTTTAATAATATACAGTATAAGTAGCATAGCCGTCAAATCTTCCCATCAACTGAAGGGTTTTTGTATATTCAGTTTCAGAATACAAAAATTATATGTATATTGACCATAGCAGCCGAACCATGATGATTTGCAAAAAGCAATTTGTTTCTAATGTTAAACATTTTGATTTATTCAATAATAAAATAGTTAAATAAAATGTATTATATAATAAAATTAAAATATAAGAAATGTTAATATAAAACTATATGTATGTCTTTGAAATATATATTAGTGACGGTTCTGCTACATTTTGTGTATATATATATATAATATATATGTATTATATATATATATATAATATATATGTATTATATATATATATATAATATATATGTATTATATATATATATATAATATATATGTATTATATATATATATAATATATATGTATTATATATATATATATAATATATATGTATTATATATATATATATAATATATATGTATTATATATATATATAATATATATGTATTATATATATATATATAATATATATGTATTATATATATATTATATATTTTATAGGTGAGTTTGTAAAATTTCCAAATTGGGTTACCCATATCGAACCAATGCCCAAATTTTTAAATGCTTTAAAATGCTTATAATTTTTACTCTTAAAATTAATTATTAATGCACCTTTCGAAAACGCTTGTTTCTTAATAAAGAACTATGTTCGCGCTTTTAGACCTTTAGCAGTTTAACCTGCCAATTTTAGGTGTCTTCTTGTTTATAAATCGACTTTGGCCTATGACAATTATCTAATACACTAAAATAACATTAGCCGAAGCCAGTCTATGCGCGACCATTCACCCACAGTTAAGGGAGACTGGATTCGGAGGCTTTGACTTATTATTGCGTTGTAGACCTACTGTATTATTCGATTGATTGTTACTATATAATCTCTGACAATATATTCTCTTTCGGGGAAATATTAACAGTTCCTTTAGGACGTGGCGTTTTAAGTATAAAAACAGAGTTATGACTTATACTAATCACAACTAGATGTCTACTGATTTACATAAAAGGCGCATTCTTTAGGAGATGCTTTATTACCAATCACATCACTGCACACAACTTCACACTGTTTCACACTGATCAGCCGACAGTCACTGAATTTGATCATATATAAGGAGAATAGCAACTGACACATGTAGGGATTATGAAATAGCATTTAATTCACATGAAAACCACTATAATGTAAGTCGCAGTTGCTACAGGTAACTGGTCCCTCTTACCTTTAGTAATCAAAAAGATTGGGGTTTATGATTATTTATCGCTATTCTCCAAATACAATAACATATCCATCCATATATAACAATTATAACAAACAGTGAAATAATGCGGTGAACAATCAGTATATGATACGATAATGTGGCTGGTAATGTGACCGTGGTAATAGTTTATGTTTCGATAATCAAAGGCATCTAATGTTCTGGCCAAAGTCTGAAACTTCTACAGAAGTACAGAAGAATCCCAAGCCGGTGTTCTGGCTTAGAAAAGAGGATGACTGCTAACATACACAGACTTGCTCGGTTTACATAGCTCTTTTCCACGAAAATGAAAATCGCTCTGATTGGCTGAGCTGAGCCGAACAAAGAACACAGAGGACAAGGGAAAATTCCACGTCAGCAAATCAGCTGTTAGATGTCGTCATTTGAATTCCAGCCTTTAGAGTATTTAAGCGCATTGTGGCATAAAATTGCTTGTTATGTCCGCTAAAACACCTACACGGTACGTTGCGGAGAAAAATGGCTTGCTATATCCGCAAAAGCTTTTACACCGCTCCCAGAAAATGGGATTTGAGTCTATAAAATATACAAAATCACAGTTTCTAAAATAAAAGAATACTCTAAACTACTAGTCCTTCTTACGTGAACGGCGTTTACAAAGTTTTTTTGAGGCTAGCAAGAGTCCTTTTCTCTTTGGGGCGACCCGGGATCCCGGTTTATCCGGTTTTAGTTCACGCGTCCCCGCCGTGTATAAAGAGTGAATGAGTTCTGATGTTTGTCGTATATAATATGATATGCAGATATAGATATAGATATAATATTGTCGTATATGGAAGGCGGGATACGGTAACTAAAGTCCCGGTCCTTCCCTAGCTAAACTATTGTAACCTAATCTAGCACCGGTATTGCACTGAGATAACTGAATTGGTATGATTACTGCCAAGTGGCTATATTGCACGGTTGCCTTATTACTCTACCTAATCGATGCCTTTCCCCCCTCTGATTGGTTGATACCCTTGTTGGCGCCCTTTGGAGTGTTCCCGTTCACTCCACCTATTCTCTCTGGGTTAGGGGTTTGGCCCCTGACCCTCATTGTGTGCTTCTCCTTCCCATTCTTATTGGGATGGCATGAGTTGGTTAATTACCCAATCTCGTGGCTCCCAATATTGCTTATCGGCTTATAACTTTATGGGGTGTTAGCGGGATTGAATAAGCTAACATCTATATTTGTTATATTTAATAATTCAATTAGTGCATACCTTTTTTACGCTATACCAATGGTGAAAAAAAAAAAAAAAAAAAAAAAAAAAAAAAATATTTCTTCGGCTGCTAGGCCAGGGATTACGCACAAAGTCTGACGACTTATTTCCAGTGCGGTCCCCCCAGAACTTCACTCCCCAGAGAAAACTCCAGTACTCATTTAGCTACCACTTAAGGATGCAAGGCAGAGATGCGCCCTGGCTGATCCCTTTAAAGCATTCGTGCCGAAACGAAAACTGCCCTGGCGCATGTGAGGATCGAACCCACGACCTACGGGAGATGTGAATTCAATGCAACCACTACACCAAGGTGGAACCTATGTGTTAAATGGTGTTAAATTACTCGTCGAATGCATAACAGATTAAGAAAAGTAACAGGGAATCCCCTCATGTTATTATTTATGACGCGTCCAGCATAGTACAACTCCCTACTCCAATACTGCAGCCAATCGGATTGCAGTATTCTTTTGTACAGGCCTCGTTTAGCTTACTAATGTTGTGATGCCTTGATATGGATGCCTGGCGGACGGGGCCCATTTTATTCCACCAATGGGGATCGAGAATTCCCTTAGTGTTGTTCCCTGCTTGTAGTATTATCTTTTCTAAACATAAACTTTGATATGGCACGCATCCAGCACCTTTTCCTTCACACGGAGGGGTGCATTTATGTTTTCTCTCAAAAATGCATAAAACTTAATAAAGTGCTTTTGTCTGTTTTTTAAGTCTTCCAAAAACATATCTTTAATCTTTCCGGATGAATTTAGTGACGAACCGAGGTAAATTTCAGAGTTCGAATGATTTATACTTCCGTGACTCAAAGTAAGTGGCTTGTGGTAACTTTCACCAGAATTGATGCAGATATAGCTACATTTGGTGGGATTTAGTGTGATGAAGTTTTCTAAACAATATTTTTCCAGTGTTTCCAATTTTACTTCGGCAAGTGTTCGGCTGGTTGCTAGGACAAAGGCTGGGGCTAGATCTTCGCCCCCCCCCGGGGGCTAAAGGGGCAAGAAAAAGGCCGAAAAAACGAAACGATTGTGATGCCTTGATATGGATGCCTGGCGGACGGGGCCCATTTTATTCCACCAATGGGGATCGAAAATTCCCTTAGTTTTGTTCCCTGCTTGTAGTATTTGTTCGCGCTTTTAGACCTTTAGCAGTTTAACCTGCCAATTTTTGGTGTCTTCTTGTTTATAAATCGACTTTAGCCTATGACAATTATTTATTACACTGAAATAACATTAGCCGAAGCCAGTCTATGCGCGACCATTCACCCACTGTTAAGGGAGACTGGATTCGGATGCTTGGACTTATTATTGCGTTGTAGACCTACTGTATTATTCGATTGATTGTTACTATATAATCTCTGACAATATATTTACTTTCGGGGAAATATTAACAGTTCCTTTAGGACGTGGCGCTTTAAGTATAAAAGCAGAGTTATGACTTATACTAATCACAACTAGATGGCTACTGAGTTACGTAAAAGGCGCATTCTTTAGGAGATGCTTTATTACCTGTCACACTGCTTCACACGACTTCACACTACCTCACACTGATCTGCCGACCGTCACTGAATTTGATCATATATAAGGAGGATAGCAACTGACACATGTAGGGATTATGAAATAGCATTTAATTCACACAAAACCACTATAATGTAAGTCGCAATTGCTACTGGTAACCTATCCTCTCACCTTCAGTAATCAAGAAGATTGGGGTTTTATGATTCTTTATCGGTGTTCTCCAAATATAACAATATATCCATCAACATATATAACAATTAATAACCAACAGTAAAATAAGGCGGTGAACAATCAGTATGTGTTACTTAGTGCAACAGCAGTTGATATGGTTAGGTGATATGTAGTCAGGTAACAGTTTTACGTTTCGATAATCCAAGCCATCTAATGTTCTGGTCAAAGTCTGAAACTTCTACAGAAGCACAGAAGAATCCTAAGCCGGTGTTCTGGGCTTAGAAAAGATAACAACAACACTGAATTGCGTGGGTTTCTGTAGGCCCCTTTCAACGCAAAGTGAAAATCGCTCTGATTGGCCGAACAGAACAAAGAAAAAGCTCCACGAGTACAGTAAATCAGCTGGTAGATGTCGTCATCTGAATTCCAGTCTTAGAGTATTAAGCGCATTGCGGCAAAAATGGCTTGTTTTGTCCGCCAAAGCATACATGCAGACACAGCGGGTAAAAATGGCTTGTTATGTCCGCTAAAACACCTACACAGTATATTGCGGAGAAAAATGGCTTGTTATGTCCGCAAAAGCTTTTACACCGCTCCCAGAAAATGGGATTTGAGTCTATAAAATATATAAAATCACAGTTTCTAAAATATAAAAAATCCTCTAAACTACTAGTCCTTCTTACGTGAATGGTGTTTACGAAGTTTTTTGAGGCTAGCCAGAGTTCTTTTCTCTTTGGGGCGAGCCACTTTACTAGGAGGGCTATAACTCCTGGGTGAAGGGTGCAATACAATTGCATCGGAAGGTTTAGGGTTACGGTCGATGTCTCGTCCATTTCGATATGCTTCTCCTCGAGCTGATTTTCCTCCGTTTGTCATTGGATGCGTTCGTCCAAAAACTCTCGCAGAGAATAGGGTTGTCCAAGTTCGATAACTTCTTAGAGATTCTGGATTTCCCGATCGAACTGAGATAAAGCTAATTCGTTTACCACTTGGACTTGCTGCTGCAATTTAAGTTTATCTGAACAAGCGTAGGTTCCTTTTCTGATCTTTTGCCGAATAGTGTCTAATGCGTTTCGTACAACGCTCTCCTCCACCTCGGTGACAGGTTGTATCGGGGTTAAACCGGGACGATTATACGGGTTGAACGGCGATATTAAATGTCCGCATCCCAATCCGGCTAGGTAGGATGGGCGGATATCTAGAGAGCCCACTACCTGAGTGCCACCGATTAATTGTTCGGGTAACACTAGATCTTTGAACAGTGAGTGCAGTTCATTACACCATTAGGATCAAGAGTTTGAGGTCTCACTAGGGAATGAGGAGGTCTGATCGAGTATTCCGGAACTCTGATCATGGGTTTATTTAAGGATCGTTTGAGTCGAGCGAGCGTAGGTGACACGTCGAACAAGTTTCGCTCGAAACTCCCATAGGTATAACGAATAAAACTGTGTTTAGCGCAACGTCTCCGCGGATGTTTATGTCTTTCTGTTTGCTGGTTGGGTCTAGGGCATTCATCACAATAATACCAAAGACGCACGTCCTATAGGGGAAACGCGGGTGATCGTTCTCCAGTTTTACAATATTCCTCCATCTGTTCGAAGCTATCCGGGACAACAGGTAGCGGTCGATCGGCGGTAAGATACATCATAGTGAAATAGAGCCATTTGAGTTCTATCATAGGGTCATGATGTATACCTTGAGGATATCGAGTTTCTAGATTTTGTTGACTGGCAATATTGAGATATGTTTCTCTCAAGACTTCCAGATATTCGTTGAAGTCGCTGCGTTTATCCGGCTCTTCAACGTCTTCCATTTCGAGTCGGTTTCGAATAGAATTCTCGTGTTCGATTCTCGGTTTGTCATTCCGACTCCACTGGGTATGATATTTAAATAGAACCATTTCCCTTTCGGTGTCTACATCGTCCGTATCGTGTAAATCAATAGGATGACCAGTAGTTATGAAGTCCATATACGTACCATTACGATGCGTATAGAGAGCGGTGAATTTTCTATAGTCCAATTCACGCGTGAGTTGTTCCTTGGACATTGGCGGTTCGATATAATGGCCATCATCCTCCGTAGCAGTGGGACTAGCGTCGCCGCGTATTAAGCCATCAACAAACGATTGCAACGGTAGGGTATATCGCTCCTTGATACCAAGATCATCTTCTATCAACTCAGTCATAGCTGTTATATGAGTTTATCAATATTATAATTAATTATAATTAGGCTAGCGGTCGTCGCTGCCTACCCCTCACTGCCCCCGGACAGCGCAAGGTCCTCAGCGCTGATGTACTGTCGCCGCTGTGCCTCTCGCCAACGTAGTAGCAACACAACAACAACAATACCCAGCGCGAGTCACTCCACTGTCCGTCCCAAGGGCTTAGATTTACTTCAGGTTCTTACTGCAGAGGTAGGGCTACTTTCACAACTGCGACTCGCTACTGTAAACACACTTTAGTAGTAACATTCACCTATAAACGCACAAATTCCACACAACTGTCACAAATTGTACACATTCTGTCACACATTCGGGTCATTTGTCCGTTAGTCAAGTGCCTTCCAGAATGTCACGTTATTATTATGTATCCCTGGATACTAGCAGTGTGCTATTTATTCCGTATGCTATTCAATGGGCAAGCTTTTTATTGTTCTTTTAACTCACTTCTAATTCTAGCGTGGTTGTTGCTATGGTGACATTATGGAAAGCTAGCGGTAGAATTAGGGTAATTCTCATGCATACAGATCTGGGATGCTATTTAATAGTAATTCTTTAATTGTCAATATTCCCCTTTATACATGATTTTATGAATTTTATCGGCTATTGACTATATATTGGAGATTCTCACACACTAATACACTTAATAGGGTGAATCTCCGCTCCCATGATCCATTAATTAATGGAATTTTGGGAATGTTATAAATTGTATAAAAATGACAATTTATCAAATTCATTAAAAGAGATGAATTTAAATTTATTCCCGTAAATTTTATTATTTAATGTTGGAATAAGCACAATTTTATTCCAGAGCATGTCTGGGGACTGGGATCCTTGATTCTAGAAAATTTGTCCTTTTAAGAGTATCGGTAAGTGCTACGATATCTTAATCGACTAGAATTTTAAAGGATCTAAAATTTAACAGATTTTAATTTATAGATTTTCTAGAGTTAACTTGTAAGTATTTACTCTATTGTATTTGTTGGACAGATTTTATAAATATTAATAGTTAATATTTAAGATGGGCACCGGTTTATTCCAGAACTTGTCTGGGGACGTTAACCACTGATTCTAGAATTTTGTCTTTCAAGTATATCGGTGGGTGCCACGATATCTTAATCGACTAGAATTACAGATGGTCAAAGGGTTTAACAGATTTATTTGCGTTGTACGCTACTGTTAAAGGGACATCATGCTACTATATGTATTATTTAATATGCGGTATGAGAGCAATATTGCAAGAAGCAATGTCAGTGAGAAGAGGCAAGTCGTTTCCAAGGTCTACCCAGAGCTTGGTTTAGCTGAGACACGAGGATCTGAACTTTGCATTCCTAATACTCTACTTACCAATAATACTTGAATATAGTAGGAGCTTTATTGTACTTTAATAAGTACGGACATTTCATCTTACTGTAGTCACGTATTTATAATATGATATGGACAGTAAGGAAAGAGAAAAAGAATTATTTCTCGCCGTTGCACTAAATATATAATATAATATAAGTAAGTAAGTAATAAACACTAATATATATTGCACTAATCTACTAAATAATCGCTAAAATATCATTCTGCTAAATAAAATTAAAGAAAACGATTATAATCAAATTACATAATAATACATACATAAATATAAAATAATAAAAACAAATATAAAATAATATAGTCACACACCCACTCCAGATGCTGTTACGTTGGGGAGTCCCTAGATGTTTGTTGGATTAGGGAGGTTGTCGTGGGAAGAGTATCTTGCCTTCCATAGTTTCTGGACAGTTCTCGGTCTCTTTCCAGTAAACATAAATGACCAACTGGGCGATTGAGTTGTTGTGTTTCGAATACAATTCCAGGTTTCCTCTTCGTACGGGAATAGTGACGATAGAAACATCGCTTCAAATACACGACGGCCTTACAAAGCCGATTCCAGGATCTATAGTGGTCCATCGCTCCCGGCAGGAGAGGTGAGAGTCCCGGCGAGGCGTCTGGTGTTCCAGATCTCCAGTCTCTCTCTCTGATCTCCACAACAGATCGGTTCGCAGTGGGGGAGTTTAGATCCACAGCGTCGTCCCTGGCAATGTGTAGTACAGACAGATCTATCACGGGTTTAAATAACCTTGATTTACTCGTCCGGGTTTTAGGTTTGACTTTCTCCGCTCCATTGGCTTGTCTAATCTCAGCCGTGGTAAGATGGGGAGGCCATTCATCTTCTTTACTTAGGAAGTCGGGTCCACCTAACCAGTCTGGAGTATCTATCAGTTCTTGAGGAGTTGCTCCTCTGGAAGCGATGTCGGCTGGATTAATCGTCCCAAGGCAATGTCTCCATTGATCTACATTAGAGTTAATATCGTCATTATCTGAGGAGTGTGGTGTTCCCTCAGTTGTGGTTGTCTCTCCCTCACTGATGTCTTCTTCCCGTTCACTCACCTGATGGCCCTGATCTTTGGGTAGCCTTTCCATGAGTGTCCTAAGGGAAGGTCCAGTAAAGTACCAACCTACTCTAGTTCTTCCCGCATAGGTTTGCAGTGGTTGCGGTTGAGCAGGCCGTTTCTCTAATGTCTCAAGCGCCTCATGCGCATTTTGGCCGATGAGTATCTGTACCCCTGGGTAGTCGGTGTTGAATCTAGGTATCTCATGCTGCTGGGTGAAATCGTCTTCATCCCAGTTATAAGGTTCCACTTGGCTGGTAGCGAAGTTCTTTATCGCCACCATTTTTACTGACCTTATACTGTGTTCTCCTAGTTCATCCTGGGGGGTGGACAACGCGCCTACATAGTAGTCTGTAGCTACTGTAGATTTCCAAACCTGCATAATTCCTGAAAGATTCAACTTAGTTCGGAACTTGGGTTGTCCAGCAAAGATGTCTTCGGCTAGTTCTTTGTCGATGAATGTTCCTGTGCTGCCGGAGTCAAGGAGGGCGTTCACTATATAGCTCTTTTTTAACCCGTGGACTCTCAACTGCACTACGGGAAATTCCCGGATTCCTACGTTGGAAGTTGGCGCTTTCCAAAATGCTTGTCGGTCCGGAATAGTTAGGGGGAGCTCGCTATCGGTTTCAGTCTCATACGTAAGCGCTCGATACACCGCGGTGTTTGTCATATAACAGGATTCATTTTCGTCGGAGAATTCGTCTGTGTAGAATCCTTCCATCTCAGAGCTGTGGTCAGTATCGTTCACATCACTGAATTGGACATGTAGTTCGGGCTTACTTACCTGACTCGTGCGGGTTCTTTCAAATTCTGTGTGCAGCAAGATATGATGTTTCGCGCCGCACTTAGCACACCTAGCATCTGAGTAACAGGTCCGCCGTTGGTGTCCTTGTCTGAGACAATTATAACACAACCGCTTATCCCACATGACATCACGTCTATCCTTTAGGGATTTCTTTAAGAATTCATCACACCCACTCAAGCGATGGGGCCCGTCACACAATACACATTTGGGCTTGATGTTACTTACTTTAACCTGTGCTGTGTGGTGCACACTTGTTCTTTCCTCAGGCTTTCTTCCATGGATTTTCTTAGGAGACGTAGGAGTTTTTGTTACCTGTTCTCTCCTGTCACTGGTTCGAGACTTAAATTTACTTATGTCTTTAGGTGCTTTGTTGACATAGTAAGATCTTTCGGTGTCTTTCCCGCTGTTTTCCTCGTGGGAAGTTTGGCTTTTGTCATCGTCGGTATAACACACTGGTGTTACCTTTCGCCTAGAAACGGAATTTTCACTTACCTCACTTTCAGGAGTCTTCTCTCTAGACTGTTTTAGGAGTTGTAATCTTACCTCTCGGTTTAAGAATGACAGAAGGTCCATCATGGTTGGATCTCTATGTTGTTGGTGCATCAAATAGAGAACCTTTTTGTCCCAGCGAGTACCTACTTCACCCTTTGGCAAAGCTGATGCTAAGGCTCCTACAACCATAGAATTCTGGTATTCATGAGACTTACCTAACCAATCTAGTTGTCTACAGATCTCCTGAATCTCATCGGAAAACTCTATAATCCCGCTGCTAAGGAACTTTCGGGGCGCTACTAATTTCGCATACAAATACCTAGCTATGTTTGTCCTATTACCATACCTGATGTTTAGTGTATCCCAAACTTGTCTTAATCCATCTGGATGTCCAATAAACTTTAACGCCATTAATTGGGAGGTCCTTCCAAACACTCGATGAGGAATCTAAGTTTCTCTCCATTAGATAGTACAGAGTTCTGTATGTTATCTTTGTAATATTCATTAAAAGGTAACCATTTCATCTCATCTCCATTGAACTTGACGATCTCTCCCACCTTTACCGCTTACGGGCTTCGGTTCTAGCCATTTGACGCGTAAAACTTTCTTGGGCCATCGTATTATTTAATATCGAGTTATCGGTATATAAATTTCTAGGATTATGATCAGGTCTATATGGAATATCATTGTCAACAGGTTTATAATTACCCTTAATAGGGTTTACTATAGGAGTTTCTACTTCACTAGCAGTATAGATGCGTGTAGGCTCCACACCTTGCGCATGAAATACTTCAGACCTAACAGGTTGACACATTGTTACAGAGGGTGGTGGTATACTCCTTTGTATATTTACTAATTTATTGCATTCTAACGCGATACTCTGCTGCACTTCTTGCAACTCTAACCTACTTTCCCTTACTGTTCCCTTGAACTGTTGAACAGTCTCCTGCATCCGCCCGAGCAGGAGATCCATCCCCCGCCATCCCTCATCCACCCACTCGACCGCCGAAGCAGGAGCCGCCAACATAGTAGCGGGTAGACGAGGGACGACGGGCGACAAATCGTTGATGTCTTGCTCGGCGTCCAGGACTGGGGCGGATTCAGGGCCTATTCTACTGGGCACAGGTAGTTTAGTACTGTGCAAAGGGAATTTAGAGTTAGGTTTTGGAAGTACAGGGGTCTCTATCACAGAGGGAGTGGCTTTGAGAACAGGCCTAATTATTTCAGGCTCATCTACTATAGTAGGGAGTCTTTCTTCCCTAATAATTTGGTCTGTAGGCGCAGGATTACTCAAATCTACACTAGCTAGTTGCCTTCTCACGGCTGGAGGCAAATCAGGCAATTTCTGCCGGTGCAGGGCCCTTCTACGTCTGCTGGAACGAGATTTATTTCCTCTACCTTCAGGATCTGTTGTATCGCCTTCATCAGAGGATGTAAATCCCTGTCTCTTGGGAGTAGATCGACTTATCAGCTGCATCTGACTAGCTGTTAACTGTTTATTCATGTAGTCTTGCTTCTCTTGAAGATTTTCCAACTCTAGTTGGGTTGTCTCTTCAGATGCCTTCCGTTCTGCTTCTACCACTGCCTCCGCCGCAGTTCTTTCGGCTTCTGCCGCTGCCGATTTTCTTTCTGCCTCTGCCACTGCCGCTTTTCTTTCTGCCTCTGCCGCTGCCGCTTTTCTTTCTGCCTCTGCCACAGCAGCTTTTCTTTCTGCCTCTGCCGCTGCCGCTTTTCTTTCTGCCTCTGCCACTGCAGCTTTTCTTTTCACTTCTGCCGCTGCTGCTGTTGCTGCCTTTCTGTCTTCTATTTGTTTTTTCTTTAATTGTTCTTCCTGTTCCCTAACGATGCGGATTCTTTCATCAAATTTAGCTCGATCCGCTTCTAACCTTTCCGCATCTATTGCGTCCAACACAAACTTGGCTCCTTCACTATTAGGACGAAGTCCAGCCATCCGTCTCCTCAACTCTTCGTCACCTAGAAATCGTTGATAGACCGACAGATATATGTCAATAGCGTCTTTCTTCTGAGGTTTCTCTGCTGTCGCTTCGCTTCGCTTTCCACTTGAGAAAAGGTAGTGTCTGTTGATTCTCCATGGGTTGAGCGCTCAGCCAGCTGAAATTTCCACTGGGCCATTCCTTGAACTTTGAGACCCACCCGCTGGAATCAAGTCTTTACGGCAACTTGCAACGACGTGTCTTGGCTTCTTTTCGAAGCTTCCTCAAAGGCCGATAGGATTAGTCTGATTCTTAGAATTCTTTCTCGAACTTGATAAAGCAGCTCTCCCTGCTCTTGAGGTCCTTGGGGTTGTTGAAACAGTTGTTCCTCTAATCGCTCCAGAGAGCTGAAGAATCCCTGTACATATCCTGCTGCTGACCTCTTCCACACAGCTGGATCTCTAGTGTCCCTTACCACTCCCATCCTGTATAAGTCCTCCCAGGCAGCTTCCGATAAGTTAAACGGGAGTCCGGGTCCGGGGAAATTCCATTGCGTCTCGACAATAGACTTCAGTTCCTCCTTCGTGTATCCCACATAACTGTCCTTGGTCGATCGCTTACTTCTCGCTCAATCCATTTGATGTTCCTCCACCGCAATCAATACTCTAGTGAGTACGGCTTCAGGAAGAATGAGAAGTGGATCCGAATAAACCGCTTCTGCCATCTTTGCTCCGCGCTCGGTTGTCAACTCTACAGTATCTGAACTACTGGAGCTATCGGGCCGCTGAGAAATAAGTTCTCGGCTCGGGTGTTGCTGTTGTTTAACAGCTGCCTCTTGGTCCCGCTTGACTTGAGACCTAGTGCCTATGATAGACCTATGGTGCTCTACTAGCCTAGGGTATGACACTACTACTGTAGGGATGACCTTGCTTACAGTAGGAGGGGACTTGGACTTTGGTCTCAGACGTTCTATACTCTTAGCTGAGTCCCAGATCTTTTTAAGACCCTGTCTAACACTCATTCTAGCACTTTCTAAGAGACTATCTGACAGTGTTTGTTTTGTGTCAGACATGTTTGATTGTACAGTTGAATGTCTACTACTATAACTACAGTTAAAGTAAGTGTTATTAAATTGTAAATTTAATAATTAATTAATTAATAATTGTAAACAGTAAATTGTTGTTTTATTTCTGTTGTGGTTCGAATGGGTGGTTGAATGTCGTCTATTTTGTGCCAGACTACAGCTGCAAAATATGGAATGCACTAGCTTGTGGAATTAACATGCATATTTCCTTTTACCTCTTATTTTTCTCGTTTTGGTTAATTTTATATTTTTGTGTGTTTCACTATTCGCCTATGCAGCTCTCCATCGCATTACTATTTCAAATTTTATTTTCTACACTGTATCCATTTATAAATAATGGGTATTGATATTGGTCAATGGCGAGCTGCAATAGGTAATTTTCACAGAAACCTTTGTAGAATATCTATGCCCAATGTTTTTGCATCGACTTTCATTGGATTTTTTTTAATGTTCAACCAATTAATCATTTTACTTTTTGCTATTGTAATTTTTTTGCTTGTTGCTGGTGATGTTCACCCCAACCCAGGGCCATCGCCAATCCGTTTTATGCAAACGAACATCCGATCGTTAGTTGCAAATTGGGACTTTCTACCTAATAGGCTATATATGGACTTTGATATTATCGCTGTAGTTGAAACTTGGTTTATGGCCAAACATAAATCTGAAATGTTTAGATTATCCAACTTCTGTGATCCTATTAGACGAGACCGAAACTCACTTGGGGGAGGCCTCGCCTTATATATATCAAATTCCATTACTTATAAGCGCGATTTATTAATTGAATGCATTGCACCTAATTATGAATCATTATGGCTATCCTGTAAATCAGCAAACAAAAAATTTATTATTGGGCTTTTTTATAGACCCGATCATACCGATACCATGTTTTGGGAGTCAGTAAATGATATGGTAAATGAGGCTAAGGGAATGGGCTTCCATGAAATTATTTTACTAGGTGATTTTAACCAAGATCTACTAACTGTGGAAAAGAGTCGTAATTTATGTAATTTTATTTCCCGCCAAGGTTTTCTTCAATGGGTGAGCGAGCCAACACGCATTACTCCAACATCTTCATCTCTCCTTCTGCCTGTAATTACCTCCTTACCGAATGTCGTATCTGGAGTTCACGTTCTGTCACCTATAGGTAGCAGTGACCATTCTGTTGTCTGTTTTAAATATAATTTTCCCATTAACCATGAACCAGCATTCTCTAGGAGGATCTGGTTATATAAACATGCAAATTTAAATTTATTTCGCCAACTTTTAATTGCCGCCAATTGGGACAACATATATAATGACTTCCATACTGTGGACGAGGTCGTATCGGCTTGGGTTTCAACATTTATGTCCTGCGCCAATACTGCAATACCGAACAAGGTTATAACTGTCAGGCCTAACGATAAACCCTGGTACACAACGTATTTATGTAAGCTATGTCGCAAAAAGAGCGTCTCCACAAACTGGCCAAAAATAATAATAATTCTAGCTCTTGGTTAGCCTTTTGCTCAATACGTAACCGTTACATATCGGATTGTCGCACTGCAAAGAAAAATTATTTTAGAACACTTTCAAATAAACTATCAAATTGCTCTGTTTCTAGCAAACAGTGGTGGTCTATTTGTAAATCCCTTATAGGCACCGAGCACCATCGTGATATCCCAGTCGTCTCATATAACAATGTTACAGCTGTGACGTTACTTGAAAAGGCAGAACTTTTTAACTAATTTTTTTGTGATCAATATATACTAGATGACTCATCATTCGTACTACCAGCCAATGCAGTACCGCAGCCTACTTTAACTACTGTAAATTTTAACCAGGATAGTATTCTGTGCGACCTGAAACTTATTGACTCGGATGGGGCTACTTGTCCCATTGATGATGTATCTAATAAAATGCTCAAAGCCGGCCTACCCGTTGTTATTCACGAAACAGTCCGTTTGTTTCAATATATTTTTGACAATGCTACACATCCTAAAGCCTGGAAGTCTCGTTTTGTTTTTCCCTTACCTAAAACTGATATTTTGTTTTTTTGTGCCCATTTCAGGCCTATCGCACTGACGAGTAATTTGGGTAAACTTTTCGAGCGATCGGTACATAGTGTTCTTTACAACTATATCATTAATTTCTTATCCAAATTTCAGTCTGGTTTCAAAAAGGGTGATGGGACTATTTACCAGCTGATATCTTTATACGATGCACTAGCCAAGGCACTCGATTCTGGGAAAGAAGTTCGCATTGTTTTTCTCGATATAAGCAAAGCGTTCGACAAGGTACATCATAAAGGTTTACTCTACAAATTGGCTAATATGGGCGTGGGGGGAAATTTTCTTTCATGGATATCTAGTTATCTTGCTGACAATTTTCAGTGTGTCGTTGTTAACGGGGCCACTTCATCGTGGCTTGCCGTCCTAGCAGGTGTTCCGCAAGGTTCGGTTCTAGGGCCGCTCCTCTTTCTTGTGTATATCAATGATATAGTCGATATTGTTAACAACAACATTAGTTTGTACGCTGACGATACTGCCTTATATGTTGAAGTAAATAGCCGCAACTCCATGTCTTCATCTGAGTCACTTAATCGGGATCTCAATTCCATCTCTCAATGGGGTGCAACTTGGCTTGTTACTTTTAATGCATCCAAGACTGAGTCTATGGTTCTTTCACATCGGAAAACCAGGGACTCCGGTCACACTGTGTTGTCCTTAAATAATATCCCCATTGTTGAGGTTAATGAGCATAAACACCTCGGCTGTATACTGACACCAGACTTAAAGTGGCATTTGTAGATTAATTCCATGATTAGTCGTGCAAGTAGGAAATTGAACATGTTGCGCTCGGTAAAATATATTGTCAACAGGAAAGCTCTTAATAATATTTATGTTTCATTTATTAGATCTACCTTAGAATACGCTAGTCCAGTCTGGGATAACTGTTCAGAGGAATTAAAAAACTCCCTGGAACTACTGAACAAGGAAGCGATTAGACTAATCTGCAAATTAACAGTATCTTGTTCTTCCTCTAATTTATATGCTGAGTCTGGGCTATGTACTCTGCAAGAGCGCCGAAACTTTCCGAAACTTGTAATTATGTATAAAATGATGAACGGGTCCGCCCCTGGTCACTTAAGGGCCACTCTCCCTTCAACTTTTAGCAGTATTAGCCAACGGGCCACTCGCAATTCGGCAGACTTGCGTCCTCCTTTTGCTCGGACCAATTTCTATAAAAATGCGTTCTTACCATCATCAGTAAGGCTATGGAACACATTGCCCATTGAGATCCGTAATTCTGAAACCCTCCAATCCTTCAAAACTAACATATACCCCTTTGTATGCAATGTCCACTATGTTCCACCATATTACTTAATGGGTTCGCCTAGAATAAACAGTTTGTTATCCCGCCTGCGGTGCAATTGTTCATCTTTAAATTTCGACCTATTTTCAAACTTCATCAAACCATATAAAAGTTGCCAGTGTGGTCACGTTAAAGAGGATGCATTCCATTACTTCTTTGAATGTCCTTTGTACCATAACTTCCACCTCATTATGCAAGCCAATATTGTTTCTCTTGGTTTCCGTCCCTCATTGTTTCTATTATTGCAAGGCCCCCAAAATAAGAATGATCTGAACGGGGCCGAATCAATAATTTATGCAATCACTGATTTCGTAGAGAAGACAGGAAGATTTAACCATTTGGGGTACTAAAATAACAATAATAATAATAATAAGCATAATAATTATAATATAAAGTGCCGTAATTTGTTTTTATTTCATTTATAAATCTAAAAATAAATAAAAGTACGTCCTGCTCCAGATTACGGACTGTTACCTGAAATTGTATGTTGTTGTTATATTTTTTAATTTATTTTCGTGGAGCCATAGAACGAGTTGGAGGCAACCTGGGTGATTAAACAAATTTAACCTGTACAATATTACATTTCATGTTGCAACATGTAGCATTATTCATTGTACGAGCTATTTATTTAGTGCCTATTATACTCATTGCAATACTTAACGCTAATTAATATTACACTAAGAAATTGTAATATTGTATTGTAATAATGTATTTTATATTGAATTATTTTGTAATTTGGTTTTGATTATATATAATCGTCTTACTTTTGGGTGTAGTTCTATCTAACTCTAGTATGGATCGTTAGTGCATACCTCTGCAGCAGTCTGGGCGTGTATGTATGAATGTTGTGTATGTTTGCGTATGAGTGGTGTGTGTACTGTTTGTATGTATGTGTTCAATGTTCGTATGATATGTGTGCTAGTTGTATGTCATATTTTTTTATTAAGAATATCAATCTAAAATATATTGGTGCCGGTGCAATTTATATAGTTTATCGTTATGGATGAACGGGCTTAACATAAGCTTAGGCTTGTTGCCCAATCATCCTCACCAATTGAGGTAAATAAATGTTAAATGAAATTAAAACTCGATTAGTCCATTGGAATCTAGACGTATTATTCGAGGAGGAGAAAATCCAAAGATATGGAAATGTGGAGACGTATACCACTCGATATATGAAGTATAGTGATCTCCCTGACGCTAATCAATGCGCCACCTTGTGGCATCCGGTAGGGATGACCCTCGAGAACGCCACCAAAGAGTGGAATGAAACTCTTAATATCATTGAGATGTATGGCGTTGTTACTTATGATAACGAAGGTAGCGTTCCAATCGGAGAGTTAGGAACTACGCGCATGATACATATACGCGGATTAGCTGGCTCCACTCACGTGTTTACGCGAGCGTGTTCCGACGTGATCGATTATTCCTTCGAAACTCTCACCGAAACGCAGAAGAATCTCCGACATGGACAATTCGAACTCGCGCAGCGTTACGTCATCGACACCGAACGCAAACCGGCCATGGGTATCGATGGATCGATGTTACCCCAACCCGTTCTCGAGATGTTATTCAACGAAAGAATCGTTAAAATCGGCTCAGCTGTTTATGGAGATCTCCAAAACGACTTTCGGAATATGGAGAATATCCCCTATCCTTTCGTGGATACTCAGCTGATAGCGCCTTGGGCCGAAGGCCGAGGTTTCTTTCGCACCATGTATGCTAATGTGTCTAGCAACATTACAAAGGTGCAACGAACTTCCATCGGACATCTTGCCTTTCAGGAATACGGGTGGAATTTCAAGGTCGGAAATCCCATCAACTATCAACAAGTATACGGAGACCATTATTCTCGATTATACTTTGACGGACCATTAACCGCACCTGGCGCCGTGTATAGCTTTATGAGTGTTCCACTCCGACCCTCCTTAGCTATCTACACGATCTTCGAAAACACCGCACTTTCCGGTTGGCTAGCCGATGTGTGCAGTCGTACTATACGCGCCCATCCATTAATCCTTGGGACCAAACTCGCTAAGCTAGATGAACATAATAAATTCATCCGCTTTGAATG
Organism: Nemertoderma westbladi; assembly: GCA_032718475.1. NCBI lineage: Eukaryota > Metazoa > Xenacoelomorpha > Nemertodermatida > Nemertodermatidae > Nemertoderma > Nemertoderma westbladi. The sequence continues at coordinate 98,210 of JAUCBJ010008794.1, forward strand.
TTTCCGACGGTTTTTAACCCCGTTTCGCAACGTGGATAGCCAATTCAAAGACCGCGCTTTGACCAAGCTCAGCTTAAGAGACTCAGCTGCGGAGAAGTTGGATAGCGCTGGATTCGCTATTTTCCGAGACATTTGTGTGATAAACCTGCACTCCTCGGTTATCCAAAGACCTCGGATCCCCACCGGTTATTCTGTCGTGGAAATTCAGACGGTAGGTCCACTTGAGGAGACGGCCATACCTACCTCAACTATACAAGGGGAAGACGAACCCATATGTTTAGAATCGGAAGAGATTCAGCCCCCCACGGCTCGGAGTAGCGATAGTGACTATATATTGGAATGGTATCAAGGTCCACAGTGTCTTACTGCGTATGATTATCGCCATGCCAATTATGTTTCTCGACAACGTTGTCGGCTGTGCGCATCGAGAGACCATATTACGTCTATGGACACCAACGATCTTTGTTCCTATTTCCACGAGCAACCGTCGATGGAAATCTATTGTGCATATTGTCGGCTTAATAATTTGCACATTTTTGCCGTCTGCCCCCAATTTATGACTCAATGCCATCATTGTCAACTAAAAGGACACGCCAGCTTTGATTGTCCCTTTAACCATGATTTAGAGAGCGTAGATGAAATGATTGTACTACGTTATATCAGAGCTTGGGAAGCGAACGCTGATTTACATTGTGACTCACGCCATCGCTATTATCCCGGACGCGCCTACGAAGGAGTTTATGCGTTCCATCCATATTTGTTTGCCTCCGTCGAGCAGAAATCGCGCCTATCAAGTTATGAACTATTGAAGCGCGTTGGAGAATGTATTTCAACCAAATATGTACGTAAATTTCTCAGGAGCATTAATCCGAGTGACATCCAGTCTTACAACTTAATAAACTTTATCCGTCAGGACCCTGCCTATGGAGACTTATTCGTCAACTCACACCCTGAGTTACAAGAAGTATATCGACGGCCTTACGAGTATCGAGCCCGCGAACGCGAGTTAGAAAGAACCATTAAACCAAGGAAGTTTCTAACTGCCTATGGTCCACCCACGGCCCTCGTTCAGACCACTCGTAAAGGACCCGTAAGAGCGGCTGTCTTGAAACGAGCTCTCAAAGCCGTTAGACCCCTCTCCCCGGACGTTGATGTCAATCAACCCGGTACTTCGACCGGTGGATATACCGATCGCAATCCCATACCTTCTGATGCAATCATATTGCACCCTTCACCCAGGAGTTATAGCCCTCCTAGTAAAGTGGCTCGCCCCAAAGAGAAAAGGACTCTTGCTAGCTTCAAAAAACTGCGTAAACGCCGTCCGCGCAAGAAAGACTAACTGTTTAGAGTATTTTTGTATTTTAGAAACTGTGATTTTGTATATTTTATAGACTTAAATCCCATTTTCTGGGAGCGGTGTAAAAGCTTTTGTGGGATAACTGATACGTTTGCCTTTGCTGGCCAGTTCCCCCCCAGGCGCTGGAATACTCTAAAAGGGTTCTCGGACTGTATATATATTCCCCTCGCCCGCAAGGTACCTTTACAGGTGTTTTAACGGACATAAAAGTAATTCTGCTATATACGTGTTTTAGTGGACATGGTAAGGCAAAAAACCTGCAATGCACCAACTACCTTTCACAGCTTAGCCGTGATAATTCATATTACGACATCTAACAGCTGGTTGCTGACATGGAAACAGCCATTGGACGCACGGTTCTTTGTTTGGCTTGAGCCAATCAGAGCGATTTTTCCTGTCGACGTGTAGCTTTTTAGTCGATCATAAGGAGAGTGTTCAGTCTTACTGTTTTTTCTTGATACTTTGTTGTTATTGCTGTCTAAGCCAGAAACACCGGCCTTTTGGGAAGAACTCTAGTAAACTGCTTAAATTATCGAAAGTATAAACTGTTACCTACTCACTTACTCAATAAATCACTAATTAACATGCTCACTTAATTTAATTGCATTAATCATATTGTTTTTACTGTTATTTACTGTCAGTTATTAATTGTACCTATTTGTTGATGGAAATATTGCTATTTGGATAATACGGATAAATCACCCAATTCCCAATTTTCTTGATAACACTACAGGTTAGAGAGACCGGCTATACATAACAATTGCGATTTATATTAATGTGGTGTGTATTGAATCCAATGTTATTTAGCAGACCCTACGTGAGTCAATTACTGCTCTCTTTATGTTTGATCAAATATACTGACTGTCGGCAGAATAGTGTGTATGATTGTGATTGGTAACAAAGTATTTCCTAAAGAATACGCTTTATACTTTAATCATAAGCAGTATCGTTGCGTTTAGTATAAGTCCTAGTTCTGTTTAAATAGATAAAGCGCCACGTCCTAAAGGAACTGTTAATATTTCCCGAAAGCCAATAATATCTGTCAGAGATTAATTATTAACGATCTATCGAATAATACATTAGGTATACACTGCAACCTTACACTGTAATAATAAAATTTAAGCATCCGAATTCAGTCTCCCGGGTGTAGATCCATCGGGTGAATGATCGCGCATGGGCTGATTTCGGCTAGTGTTTTGCGTATTAGCATAAAATATTGTCGTATGCTAAAGTGGTTTTAATTAACGAAAAGACATATAAATTTTGGCAGGTTAAACTGCTAAAGGTCTCAAAAGCGCGAACAGGAGCAGTTAGCTGGCGTTCACCCCTAACGTGTTAGTTAGGAAGCAGTTAGCTGGCGTTCACCCCTAACGTGTTAGTTAGGAAGCAGTTAGCTGGCGTTCACCCCTAACGTGTTAGTTAGGAAGCAGTTAGCAGGCGTTCACCCCCAACGTGTTAGTTAGGGAGCAGTTAGCTGGCGTTCACCCCTAACGTGTTAGTTAGGAAGCAGTTAGCAGGCGTTCACCCCCAACGTGTTAGTTAGGAAGCAGTTAGCTGGCGTTCACCCCTAACGTGTTAGTTAGGAAGTAGTTAGCTGGCGTTCACCCCTAACGTGTTAGTTAGGAAGGAGTTAGCAGGCGTTCACCCCCAACGTGTTAGTTAGGAAGCAGTTAGCAGGCGTTCACCCCCAACGTGTTAGTTAGGGAGCAGTTAGCTGGCGTTCACCCCTAACGTGTTAGTTAGGAAGCAGTTAGCAGGCGTTTACCCCCAACGTGTTAGTTAGGGAGCAGTTAGCTGGCGTTCACCCCTAACGTGTTAGTTAGGAAGCAGTTAGCAGGCGTTCACCCCCAACGTGTTAGTTAGGAAGCAGTTAGCTGGCGTTCACCCCTAACGTGTTAGTTAGGAAGCAGTTAGCTGGCGTTCACCACTAACGTGTTAGTTAGGAAGCAGTTAGCTGGCGTTCACCCCCAACGTGTTAGTTAGGGAGCAGTTAGCTGGCGTTCACCCCCATCGTGTTAGTTAAGGAGCAGTTAGCTGGCGTTCACCCCTAACGTGTTAGTTAGGAAGCAGTTAGCAGGCGTTCACCCCTAACGTGTTAGTTAGGGAGCAGTTAGCTGGCGTTCACCCCTAACGTGTTAGTTAGGAAGCAGTTAGCTGGCGTTCACCCCTAACGTGTTAGTTAAGAAGCAGTTAGCTGGCGTTTACCCCTAACGTGTTAGTTAGGAAGCAGTTAGCTGGCGTTCACCCCTAACGTGTTAGTTAGGAAGCATTTAGCTGGCGTTCACCCCTAACGTGTTAGTTAGGAAGCAGTTAGCTGGCGTTCACCCCCAACGTGTTAGTTAGGAAGCAGTTAGCTGGCGTTCACCCCTAACGTGTTAGTTAGGAAGCAGTTAGCAGGCGTTCACCCCCAACGTGTTAGTTAGGGAGCAGTTAGCTGGCGTTCACCCATAACGTGATAGTTAGGAAGCAGTTAGCAGGCGTTCACCCCCAACGTGTTAGTTAGGGAGCAGTTAGCTGGCGTTCACCCCTAACGTGTTAGTTAGGAAACAGTTAGCTGGCGTTCACCCCCAACGTGTTAGTTAGGAAGCAGTTAGCTGGCGTTCACCCATAACGTGTTAGTTAGGAAGCAGTTAGCTGGCGTTCACCCCTAACGTGTTAGTTAGGAAGCAGTTAGCAGGCGTTCACCCCCAACGTGTTAGTTAGGAAGCAGTTAGCTGGCGTTCACCCCTAACGTGTTAGTTAGGAAGCAGTTAGCTGGCGTTCACCCCTAACGTGTTAGTTAGGAAGCAGTTAGCTGGCGTTCACCCCCAACATGTTAGTTAGGGAGCAGTTAGCTGGCGTTCAGTCCCGCGGTCTTTGATAGCATCAATAGTGACGCCGTGCTCTCCTGTGTACTCCACTCCCACGGTTCCCCAGGTCCCTCCGGCCTCGATGCAGACGCCTGGCGACGCGCCATGACAGCCTTCGGTAATGTATCCTGCGACCTTAGGAAGGCCGTGGCAGGGGTAGCGAGGCGTTTGGCGACGGAACTCATCGACTCCGCGAGTTTACTTCCCTACAACGCGAGTCGGTTAGTGCCACTCGATAAACAACCAGGGGTTCGACCAATTGGTGTGGGCGAGGTATTACGGAGGATTATTGGGAAGGTGGTCGGGAGGATAGCGAAGTTCGACCTTGGTGAGCTGGCGGGTAACACCCAACTGTGTGCGGGGCAAGTCGGTGGTATAGAACACGCTGTGCATGCCCTACGGGAACACTTTGAACAGCCTGAATGCGACGGCCTCCTTTTGATTGACGCAAAGAATGCGTTCAACGCCTTGAATCGCCGTTTAACCCTTCTGAACTGCCAGGTACTTTGTCCAGTTCTCTTCACCATCCTAACCAATTCCTATCGGGAACCGTCGCCGCTTTTCGTAGGAAATGACGTTATCTGGTCGCAAGAGGGGTCAACCCAAGGGGATTCTCTGGCGATGCAGATGTTTGCAGTCGGCACATTGCCAATGGTTAAGAAACTAGAACCTATTCTTATGAATTGCCACACGTATGTGGCTTCCCCCGTCCAACCTTTGGGTTCCCCCCACCAACCTTCGGGTCCCCCCCTCAAACCGGCGGGTTTCCACATCCAACCGGCGGTTCCCCCCCTCCAACCTCCGGATTCCCCCCTCCAACCGGTGGGCTCCCCATGCCAACCGGTGGGCTCCCCCCTCCAACCGGTGGGCCCCCCGCTCCAACCAGTGGGTTCCCCCCTCCAACCCTCGGTTTCCCCTCTCCAAAATTCGGGCTCCCCCCTCAAACCTTCGGGTTCCCCCCTCCAACCTTCGGATTCCCCCCTCAAACCTTCGGGCTCCCCCCTCGAATGGGCGGTTTCCCCCCTTCAACCATCGGGTTCCCCCCTCCAACCTTTGGGTTCCCCCCTCCAAACTTCGGGCTCCCCCCTCAAACCTTTGGGTTCCCTCATCAAACCTACGGGTCCCCCGCTCCAACCGGCGGGTTCCACCCTCCAACCTTCGGGTCCCCACCCCCAACCGGTGGGTTCACCCCTCCAACCATCGGGTTCCCCCCTCCAATCCTCGGGTCCCCCCCTCCAACCATCAGGTCCCCTCCTTCAACTATCGGGTTCCCCCCTCCAACATTTGGGTTCCCCCCTCCAACTATCGGGTTCCCCCTTCCAATTTCCGGGTTCCCCCTTCCAACCTTTGGGTTCCCCCCTCCAACCTTCGGGTTCCCCCCTCCAACAGGCGGGTTCCCCCTTCCAACCGGTGGGTTCCCCCCTCCAACCGGAGGGTTCCCCCCTCCAACCGGTGGTTTCTCCCCTCCAACTGGCGGGTTCCCCCCTCCAACCAGGGGGTTCCCCCCTCCAACCTTCGGGTTCCCCCCTCCAACCGGCGGGTCCCCCCCAACAACCATTGGGTTCCCCCCTCCCAACGGCGGGATCCAAATTCCAACAGGCGGGTTCCCCCCTCCAACAGGCGGGTTGCCCCCTCCAACAGGCAGGTTCCCCCCTACAACCACAACCGGCGGTTTCCCCCCTACAACCGGCGGTCTCCTCCACCCAACCAGGGGTTTACCCAGACCGAGAGGCGGTTTCATCGGATCCGATGACCTTTCCGGGTATCCACAAGTGGTATGCGGATGATGGCAGCGCTGCTGGTAACCTCGGAATGCTACGTGACTATTGGGAGGAAGCGGCTACCATCGGGCCTGGCTATGGATATTACCCCACAAAGGCATTTCTTATTGTGAAGAACTCAAAGCGCGAAGAGGCCAACGCGATTTTCTCTGGCCTCCCTGTTGAAGTGGTCGATGGTCATCGAGTCCTGGAGTCCGTAATAGGGTCCACATCCTACTGTGCTGGGTATCTGGAGAAGCGAGTTGATGTCATCTGTCGCCAACTAAAACACCTCAACGATTTCGCAGTGACTGCTCCCCACCCCGCGTACGGATGCCTGGTCCGTGGCTTACAGCCGAAGGTAAACTTCTTGGCTCGCACCACACCCGGGTTAGTCGATCACTTGGATCGAGTTGAGGAAACACTCTCCAGCACAGTCATCCCGACACTCACTGGCAGATACCCACCCGGCCTTTCGGAACGACAGCTGCTGGCACTCCCTGTGAGGGAGGGGGGGCTAGCTATAAATCAACCTCAGGATGAGGTGGAAAGCTATGAGAAGTCGTTGCGACTCTGCGAGCCCCTACGGTGTTCGGACCCAGCCGCTCGTACAACACAGCAGACCATCCTGCGTGAGATCCGCAAGGAGCAGGATGAGGTTGTGAAGACTCGATGTGTGGCGGTTGATGCTCAACTGTCCGGAGACGCCCTCTACCATCGGACACTGGCGAAGGAGCGTGGAGCGTTAGCATGGCTCTCGGCCCTACCCATTTCCAGATACAACTTTTCCCTACACAAATCCGCTTTCCGGGATGCGTTGTGTCTGCGATTTGGGTGGGAGCCCCCGAGGCTGCCCGCCAACTGCTCCTGCGGTGCTGTATTCACCATCTCCCACTCCCTTCACTGCCCTATGGGAGCCTACCCGATCCTGCGGCACAACGAGGTCCGCGATTTCCCCGCCGAGCTCCTCAGCGAGGTCGCACACGACGTTGAGGTGGAACCCCATCTCCAGCCGATCGAGGGCGAGTTTTCCGCCTGAGATCTGCTACGGTAGACCCGGAGGCCCGTCTGGACGTTGCGGCGAGTGGGCTGTGGGGTGGGCGCTTCGAGCGGGTGTATATCGACGTCAAGGTATTCAACCCTCTGTGCTCCTCCAATCCTCGCTCCATGGATGCTGCTTACAGCAAACATGAACGAGAGAAACGGAGGAAGTACGAGGAGAGAATCAATGACATCGAGCACGCCGGCTTCTCGCCTTTTGTAATTGCTACAACTGGTGGGGCCAGCCGCTCAGCCCACGCGCTCCTCACACGCATTGCGCTCCTACTGTCGGCGAAACGGGATGCTCCCTACTCGCAGACTCTCTCCCTCATCAGGACTCGGTTGAGTTTCGCCCTCCTCCGTTCCTCCATCATGTGCCTCCGGGGCGCACGGAAGCCGAAGGCTAGGCTGGCAACGAGACAGACGATGCGGGAGACCGGCGTGAGCGCGGCTGTAGCCGAGGCTGGGATTGCATTAAATAGTTTCAACAATAATTATTAATTACCTACAATTTGTTGACATTAATTCATTATGCTGCTTGTTTGTTAATGTTTATTTTATTTGTAATTGAAATAAAGAAAAGGAAAAAAAAAAAAAAAAAAAAAAAATGTATTCCTGACAAACAAGTATGTCAGTGCATTACTTGGCCACAGTGATGAGCTACAAATTGCACATGGAGCCTTGTATGTATTACAAGTTCACTGCCTGTAACAGTGTTTGCCATAACACTGCAATGTTACAAAATTTGTAACTCCTAACTGCAAACATAATACTTATTCCTTACATTTTTATTTTCTCGAGCTTGGTTTCTCCTTATTTATGAGTGTGTAAATAGTGTCTAAATAGATAAATATACCCCTGCGTGTTAATTCATTATTGTTGCTATGTAAAACATCTGTCGTTAAGATAAATAGTGTTCTAGAAAAAATTGCTCAATGCGGACTATGTGAAATATAACATAATTTCAAATGGTTTATACCAGTTAACACTTTCAGCAAAAAAACTGCAGTCATACCCAATTTGAACGGTGGTCGGTACTGTCTACTTGACTATTATGTTTAATGGATTAAACTTAAAGTAGATAAGTGGAACTTACCTAAATTAGTTAAATTAAGTATTTATGCAACTAACTTAGATGCTGACGTATAATTTTATGTCGAAAAATGATGAAAATGATGAAAAAGATCAAGCATCAAGATCAGTGATCAAGATGCGAATTTTATATAACATTGTGGCCTTTTGATGTTGTGATGCTGACTAAGATACGATAATAACATGGTTTGTTTATCAAATCAACGTTTCTACAATATTATTGTGAGATATTTAATAAGATAGGGCAATGATTACACCAAATATTAACCCACATGACTGCAATAAGGTTGATATTGCAGAAAAACCTGAGTGAGATGTAAAGACTGGCGATCCTGCGTTTATACCAATTCCATTCTCATTTTTTTGCGAAATATCTGCACTTTCAATGACTTCTTGTTCCTTGTCTGCAGTCTCACTGACTTCGTTTGCCTTAACTTCAGTTTCAATGATTTCGTGAATATCATCTGCAGTCTCACTGGCATCAGTTGTAGAAACAAGCGAGGGTTTAATTGTTGGATTTTTTAATTGTGGAACATCAGAAGAAGTTGATTGTGAATCTGAGTGATTGTCATCCATCCCATTTTGGTATAGTTTTCGTAGAACCCCTTCAGGGAGTTCTCTAGTCCCGTGCATCTGTACACTCCAGTCCCTGAGCGCGACATCTCCTCGTGGGTTATCCTTGGACGTGATTGTTAATGTCCACCTCCCGGAAGGGTTCTCGCCCCAGTTGTGGGTCGTCATAAAGGGCCATCTGATGAACCCCCTATTCGTGGAGTCAGCCGACCTGTAACCTAGCAACTCGGACCGCGTACCTCGCGGGGAATCGAGGAAGATTCGTAAGTTCCCTCGTTTAGGCGCATCCACTGTAACTAAGCTCTGTACGTGTTCTAGAAACCGGACCTGACCACTCTCGGCGTTCTGACACCCGTCGGTGTCGATGTAGAACCTCATCGATTTTCCCGCAGGGAACCGACGCGTGTCGTTGTTCCACCTCTCGCTGCATACCCGTTTCCCTGGCAACGTCATCCACGTCTGCGCCAACTCGACCATAGCTTTAGCGTCGACCAATCCGTAGCCGTAATTATTACTCACCCATCGTCCGACCCCATTCAACTTCCAGTCCCCTGTAGAGAGATGCCGTCGCCGAGAGGTTAGCATTATGATGTACTGCATATCGCGCCAGGTGAGACTGGGGTTGGCCTCTAGGGTGAGGGCGCAGACGCCAGCGACCAGAGGTGCAGCCGCCGAGGTGCCGGAATGACCGGAAGTGCACCCGTTGCGGAGATCCGTGGTAACGATTCGTCCTTCACGGTGGTTGCCGCTGCTGTACGCGGTCGCCAGCGTCGAACTGCACGGCTCGCTGTAATACGGGACCCGACCTTCTTCCGACGCGGCGCTGATACTAATAGTGTAGATACTCGCAGTGTAACCATCGCAACTGCATTCGTCGCCTCTTCCTCTTCCGTTCCCGGACGCCCACACGAATATGGAACCCAATCCGTGTCGACCCCGACTAGCTCCCTCGGAGAGCGCCAACCTCGCCGCCCGATCCGGCCCTTCCACCACCCGGCCGTCGTCCTCCGGCCCCCAGCTCGACGAGTAAACGTCCACGTGCTGCCGCTTGTACCCCAACGCGAAGGCCTCAACCGCGTCCGTTACTTCCCCGTCCAACATCTGTAAGCCGCCGATTCGCGAGCGGAACGCCACCCCGATGGAACAGACTCCGTTGCCGCCCACCGCCGCCACCTCCCCAGCGCACCGAGTTCCATGACGGTTCTCGTACTGGTTGCCTGACAACCGGTTGTACCTGGGGGTTGGGTCGTGATCAGAGTTGATGACGTCATAGCTGGCCTTCGGGTCGTAATTCGCGGCGAGGTCTCGATGTTTACTTTCTATTCCGTCATCGAGAATTGAAACAACAACTCCTTTACCTGCAGGAATGTAATTTGTAATTTATAAATGTATTCTTCTAACAGTTCTAAACAAACAAAATTTTAGTTTAAATTTCATTTTAACTTTAAATTTACCTGGTGCAGATGTAACAATTTAAATCTCGGTAGGTCTTGATTTCAAAACTGAAAGTATATAATATCCTTATACGGTACATAATCAGATGGGGGGGGGGGGGGGGGGGTCTCTTTAACGCAATTTACAGGTGATTGCACCCAAAATTGAAACTGTGCTATTGTCTTTCGGTTATAATTTTGGTTAGAAATGTCACTGTAAGTTGTTTCTTTCCCTTAGTAGATATTTAACATTGTTAATTCACCGATAAAAGATTTTACTTGCATGGGCAATTGCATTCCATAATCGAGAAACCGCTTCATTGGAGAGCCAACGAGTATTCCAACATTTCCTAGAGAATGTAGCTTAAAGCCTGAGTAATACTTTTGTGGCCTCTACAATTGTTTCTCTGCGGCACACTTTGATACTTGTTCCGAGGAAGGAAAGTTATCGGCTCGGCGTGATCAGGGTACCATTTATGTTTAAAAACGGCGGTATGATGTCAAGTTACTGCTCTTGTTTCCCAAAATAAATGACCATTCGGTTTTTGTAGGTGAAATATTTGATCTTATTTAGTTCCTCGATGACAATATCCAGCATAACTTACATCTCCGTGGCGTTCCGTGCAATAAGCATGATGTATTCTGCGTAACAGAGAAAGCCCAGCCAGATAACTTTGTTATACTATGTAACTCTACTATGTGGATTGTTTAATCCGATTCTAGAATATGGACTATAAATATTTTGATTAATACAACCCGGGTGGGTTAACTCGAGTACCACTATCTGGCTGAATGGATTTCGTATTATCTACGCATAATTGTATAATTATCGTGCAATTGATTAATTTGTTAAACGCAAGGTCATTGACCAATGACCATATGCATTGTAATATATATAACATGTTATTGTATTGTGTTGTAACACGTTTAACCTCACATACCGATTCATTGCGGTTATTCCTGATTACAAATCAGCAATGAATTTGATTTCGTTTGAAATGTTGGATCTGTATGGCCGTTGGCCTACTTTTATTTTGTGCATAACTGATTAAATAGTTTTAACTCCATGTCCATGTAACCTAGGTTACATTTAGTCTAATACTAGTACCCTCAAGGTAATTTTTAGCCGGACTATTATACAAGTTTTATAAGTCTTATTGGTATCTGTATAACCTTTAGCTATGGACAGTGTTTCTGGTTATTTTAATGTTTTATCTGCCAATTTTACTGAATAAATGCCGGCTAGACCGGGCGCAACAAGTTAATAAAAAAATTATTGTCCCATGGCCAGTTTTATCGAGCGTCAGTAGGACATTGTTTGTATAAACCAGGAATAAAAATGGCGAAAGAATCTAGCCCTGTTTCACACCCTTAGTGAATCTAGCCCTGTTTCACACCCTTAGTGAATCTAGCCCTGTTTCACACCCTTAGTGAATCTAGCCCTGTTTCACACCCTTAGTTAGAATAATTCCTTGGTGACTTATTAGTAGGTCGAAATTCAAGTAAGCGCATGTATTAGAATAATAATGAGCTAGAAGAAGCCAGATGTTGGGGTTCAGGACCTCCTTCAGTTTGTCGAACAGGATGGTAGAGTCAACCCTGTCGAAAGCAGCAGTCATGTCGAACCGGCATAAGATAGCAGTAGTCTGACCTTGTTGCCTCTGTTCTTCCAGGACTTCGAGAAGACCACTCTGTGTTTGTATGTGGAAGGAATGAACTCCGTTGGTTGACTAAAATTGGTTTGGCAGCTTGGTCTGGACATTGGTTGTTGTAAAACACTTTATAGGCGAGTCAATCTAGCCGAAAAAAGGGGTCAACCCATAACAAATTCGCAATTCATCCAAACCAATTTATTTTTATTCTACATTACCTTGTTAATACCCCCAAAAAAGTCTATAAAAATATATTATGCGGATCCCCTTCAATTTCCTGTTTCTTTCCTTAGCAACATGGATTTTACATAGCAACAAGGGGTCTATTAGTGGGATTTTCTCCAAATTTGGTACAAACAAACGCTAGAAGACGGGAAGCAACGGAAATTTGTCTAATAATTTAACCATTTTTAATATCAATTTTGCTGGTACAATATAAGGACCTTATTTACACAACTTCTCTACTAAACGGGTGGATGTAACCTCGCCCATCGGATTTATCGACCTCAAAAACCTGTATCCCCAAAAAATTTATTTGTTATAAAATAAACTATTGTGGTTTTCAAACTAAAACAAATAAATAAATTACACCTAAAATCAATAGAGCAATCACAATTTAATTATGTGAAAAATCTTCACTAACATTAATGGAAATTATAAAATTTCCTTGCTGTGGAATTGTATAATTTTTTTACAACAGTTACCTTAATATATCGTGAAGTTTTTGATATATTTAAAAATTTGATGCGACTTCTAGTTCCGAGATATACCAATTAATGTGTAACACGCCAGTGTAAATATTACTAATTTTACATTGAATCACAGCTTATTGTGAAATTAATCAAATTATTCTGGAACATCACCAATTTGCTACTTACTTTTCCCTACTGTTCCATTTGTTTGGCTTGTCTTATGCAAATTTACGCAGAATTTCCATGAATAAACATATGATCCGCAAAATAAACTTTTATAGACTTTTTTTTGGTAATTAATAAGGTAATATAGAATCCAAAATGTGTGGTTCGGATTGATTGCGAAATACTTATGGGTTTTTTGCTAGATTGACTCGACTATTAGCCAGAATACTGACAGTGGCAATGGGTCGATAGGAGGAGACAAGAAGTGGATCCATTCATCTACCCTTGTATGTGTTTAATAATTATTGTCGTATCAAAACTTTCTGGTACTGCACCTAAGCGGAAACAAGCATTCTGCATCTCTGACATTACTTCACAAATATAATCGGGGTCCAGGGTTAGGAGGTGTTCGACGACCAATGTAGCAGTGTCGGGAGATTTACCTTTAGCCAAGGCAGTGATTGCCCTCTTTATCGTTGGCAATGAGATTGTTGGTGGAGGCGATTGACTAATAAGTTGAGCCAGATTCTTTAGCGTGTCGGATAAATCGTTGCTAGGAAGCTCAAATGAATCATGTGACCTCAAAAGTCCTTCGCGGATTTTTGTATTGGTGTTAGAGGGTGGCGACATGTTGTACTTGACATTTATCCCACTCCAAAATCGCCGAGGGTTAGATTTAAAAGCATGCACAGTTCTTCCAACCATATGACTAACTTTTCTATTGGCCAACCAGTTCTTTAGGCGTCTTACACCTTTTTTGGATTCTTTGAAATCTCCAATGTCCAATTTCACTCTCATTTGGTTTCCCCTCTTTGACCCTCAGATTGTAAAGATCTATTGTCACCCTTGATCGTTCCTTCAGTGCGGCAGAGCGTATACGGATATTCTTAGTTTTTTTTTCCAATTTCTTATAATTGGGAATGATGATGCTGCCGATGTTGATAGAATATTTTGAAGCCCACCAGCAAAGTAATCAAGATCAACCATATTGCATAGTGAGGAATGTTTAGATATTATGTTCTTGACTATGCCAAGCTTGTACAATACAGAAAGTCTACATTTCTCAATGTTCTCCTTCGTGATTCTGTTCCAAGCGTAGCGTTTCAACCTGAATCCATGAGTTGGAGAATTTATGTCATCAGTTCTCTTGTGATCAGAGATTGCACATTCAGAGATCAAACATTTCGAGGTATTATGGTCCAACACTTCACCTGATATTTGTAGTGATCTTCCAGCTTCAGTTGTTAAAATATGGTCTATATATGAGTGACAATCATTCCGACAGAATGAGAAGGTGGGCCCTTTGAAAAGTGACGAAGAGAGTGTATCAACTGCTTTCATATCATTATTAATGAGGAATCTCTCAAGTTTCAATTCCCTTCTTGTGTGCTTCATGCGACTATATCTTGAGCCACCTGTGGCGCCAAGGTCAACATTGGTGTCTGACAGTATGAATGGGATACAGTCATTATGAAAACTGATTAGCTCTTCTAACCTCTTCTAATCTTGCTTGCTGGAGTCTGGTGCGTAGCCTGATATGAAAAGAAGAGGTTTGTCATACCCATCAACCATAGCTCATATACCAATTATGTCATCACCAGTGCACCTGTAGTCCAAGTATGTCACAGTAATCAAGGAGCTCAGTTATGTAGTCAGCAGAGGAACAGAAACCATAACAGTTGAATGTGGCTGCTATAATCCGATCGGCATTTCCTAGTAAATGTAGTCATGCCCTTGTTTCGTTCGCCTGAAATTATGTTGTCTTTTTGTCAAAGACACTGCCGGGACCATTCAGGTGTCCTGGGATAGTAGCCTAGGGATAGTTTAAGAATCGTATCAGAGAGGATGTGTATCTGTTTGATCTGACCTGGCACCATTGAATCCATTTGGTGAGAGATACAGTCCACCTTTGTCTGATGCTGAGTCTGAAATCTGTTGTGCACAAAATCAGGATGGTGATGGTCTTCAGTTTGGTTAGGTAATGGTGGATAGTCTACAATGACATTTGTTGCTGTGTTGGGTGAGTTTGCCTTGTTCTGGCAGTGTGTCAAGGATTTACTAGAGTGTGTCAGGTAAGGTCGATGATTATCATCATTCCTGTAGTCAGAGTCATGTCCATTAACTGCACTAACTCCCTTCGATGTTACTCTTGACAATAATCCAACATCATTCGGTGTCTTATTCCACACTCTGCAGTGCATCCCATTGGACCAGAACCCATCCTGACAAATTCGATAGACATTCCTTTCATCTATAATTGCACGAAAATTTCTGCCATTTCTAAAGTTGCGTGTTGTAATACGATAGACGTTGATTCTATGTTCCTCAAGGAAGGTGATCACGTCATCCTCTGAATTGTCCATGCTCACACCGGAAATGTGAACCACCTGAACATGGACAGGGTTATCCGGATATAACTCAACATTTTATTGCATGGCTGAAAATTTATTTATACCTGGTGGGAGTGGCTGTCCCTCCTTGATGCCTTTCTTTATACCTGGTGGGAGTCGCTGTCCCTCTTTGATGCCTTTCTTTATACCTGGTGGGAGTGGCTGTCCCTCCTTGATGCCTTGTTATACCTGGTGGGATTGGCTGTCCCTCCCTGGTGGGAGTGTCTGTCCCTCCTTGATGCCTTTCTTTATACCTGGTGGGAGTGGCTGTCCCTCCTTGGTGCCTTGTTATACCTGGTGGCAGTGGCTGTCCCTCCCTGGTGGGAGTGGCTGTCCCTCCCTGGTGGGAGTGGCTGTCCCTCCCTGGTGGGAGTGTCTGTCCCTCCTTGATGACTTCTTTATACCTGGTGGGAGTGGCTGTCCCTCCTTGATGACTTCTTTATACCTGGTGGGAGTGGCTGTGCCTCCTTGATGCCTTTCTTTATACCTGGTGGGAGTGGCTGTGCCTCATTGATGACTTCTTTATACTTGGTGGGAGTGGCTGTCCCTCCTTGATGACTTCTTTATACCTGGTGGGAGTGGCTGTCCCTCCTTGATGCCTTTCTTTATACTTGGTGGGAGTGGCTGTCCCTCCTTGATGACTTCTTTATACCTGGTGGGAGTGGCTGTCCCTCCTTGATGACTTCTTTATACCTGGTGGGAGTGGCTGTCCCTCCTTGATGACTTCTTTATACCTGGTGGGAGTGGCTGTCCCTCCTTGATGCCTTTCTTTATACCTGGTGGGGGTGGCTGTGCCTCATTGATGCCTTTCTTTATACCTGGTGGGAGTGGCTGTCCCTCCTTGATTCCTTTCTTTATACTTGGTGGGAGTGGCTGTCCCTCCTTGATGACTTCTTTATACCTGGTGGGAGTGGCTGTCCTTCCTTGATGCCTTTCTTTATACCTGGTGGGAGTGGCTGTCCCTCCTTGATGCCTTTCTTTATACCTGGTGGGAGTGGCTGTCCTTCCTTGATGCCTTTCTTTATACCTGGTGGGGGTGGCTGTCCCTCCTTGATGACTTCTTTATACCTGGTGGGGGTGGCTGTGCCTCATTGATGCCTTTCTTTATACCTGGTGGGAGTGGCTGTCCCTCCTTGATGCCTTTCTTTATACCTGGTGGGAGTGGCTGTCCTTCCTTGATGCCTTTCTTTATACTTGGTGGGAGTGGCTGTCCCTCCTTGATGCCTTTCTTTATACCTGGTGGGAGTGGCTGTCCCTCCTTGATGACTTCTTTATACTTGGTGGGAGTGGCTGTCCCTCCTTGATGCCTTTCTTTATACTTGGTGGGAGTGGCTGTCCCTCCTTGATGACTTCTTTATACCTGGTGGGAGTGGCTGTCCCTCCTTGATGACTTCTTTATACTTGGTGGGAGTGGCTGTCCCTCCTTGATGCCTTTCTTTATACTTGGTGGGAGTGGCTGTCCCTCCTTGATGACTTCTTTATACCTGGTGGGAGTGGCTGTCCCTCCTTGATGCCTTTCTTTATACTTGGTGGGAGTGGCTGTCCCTCCTTGATGACTTCTTTATACCTGGTGGGAGTGGCTGTGCCTCATTGATGCCTTTCTTTATACCTGGTGGGGGTGGCTGTGCCTCCTTGATGCCTTTCTTTATACCTGGTGGGAGTGGCTGTCCTTCCTTGATGCCTTTCTTTATACCTGGTGGGAGTGGCTGTCCCTCCTTGATGCCTTTCTTTATACCTGGTGGGAGTGGCTGTCCCTCCTTGATGCCTTTCTTTATACCTGGTGGGAGTGGCTGTCCCTCCTTGATGCCTTTCTTTATACTTGGTGGGAGTGGCTGTCCCTCCTTGATGCCTTTCTTTATACTTGGTGGGAGTGGCTGTCCTTCCTTGATGCCTTTCTTTATACCTGGTGGGAGTGGCTGTCCTTCCTTGATGCCTTTCTTTATACCTGGTGGGAGTGGCTGTCCCTCCTTGATGCCTTTCTTTATACCTGGTGGGAGTGGCTGTCCCTCCTTGATGCCTTTCTTTATACTTGGTGGGAGTGGCTGTCCCTCCTTGATGACTTCTTTATACCTGGTGGGAGTGGCTGTCCCTCCTTGATGACTTCTTTATACCTGGTGGGAGTGGCTGTCCCTCCTTGATGCCTTTCTTTATACCTGGTGGGAGTGGCTGTCCCTCCTTGATGCCTTTCTTTATACCTGGTGGGAGTGGCTGTCCCTCCTTGATGCCTTTCTTTATACTTGGTGGGAGTGGCTGTCCCTCCTTGATGCCTTTCTTTATACCTGGTGGGAGTGGCTGTCCCTCCTTGATGCCTTTCTTTATACTTGGTGGGAGTGGCTGTCCCTCCTTGATGACTTCTTTATACCTGGTGGGAGTGGCTGTCCCTCCTTGATGACTTCTTTATACCTGGTGGGAGTGGCTGTCCCTCCTTGATGCCTTTCTTTATACCTGGTGGGAGTGGATGTCCCTCCTTGATGCCTTTCTTTATACCTGGTGGGAGTGGCTGTCCCTCCTTGATGCCTTTCGTTATACCTGGTGGGAGTGGATGTGCCTCCTTGATGCCTTTCTTTATACCTGGTGGGGGTGGCTGTGCCTCCTTGATGCCTTTCTTTATACCTGGTGGGGGTGGCTGTGCCTCCTTGATGCCTTTCTTTATACCTGGTGGGAGTGGCTGTCCCTCCTTGATGCCTTTCTTTATACCTGGTGGGGGTGGCTGTGCCTCATTGATGACTTCTTTATACTTGGTGGGAGTGGCTGTCCCTCCTTGATGACTTCTTTATACCTGGTGGGAGTGGCTGTCCCTCCTTGATGACTTCTTTATACCTGGTGGGAGTGGCTGTCCCTCCTTGATGCCTTTCTTTATACCTGGTGGGAGTGGCTGTCCCTCCTTGATGCCTTTCTTTATACCTGGTGGGAGTGGCTGTCCTTCCTTGATGCCTTTCTTTATACTTGGTGGGAGTGGCTGTCCTTCCTTGATGCCTTTCTTTATACCTGGTGGGAGTGGCTGTCCCTCCTTGATGCCTTTCTTTATACTTGGTGGGAGTGGCTGTCCCTCCTTGATGCCTTTCTTTATACCTGGTGGGAGTGGCTGTCCCTCCTTGATGCCTTTCTTTATACTTGGTGGGAGTGGCTGTCCCTCCTTGATGACTTCTTTATACCTGGTGGGAGTGGCTGTCCCTCCTTGATGACTTCTTTATACCTGGTGGGAGTGGCTGTCCCTCCTTGATGCCTTTCTTTATACCTGGTGGGAGTGGATGTGCCTCCTTGATGCCTTTCTTTATACCTGGTGGGGGTGGCTGTGCCTCCTTGATGCCTTTCTTTATACCTGGTGGGAGTGGCTGTCCCTCCTTGATGCCTTTCTTTATACTTGGTGGGAGTGGCTGTCCCTCCTTGATGACTTCTTTATACCTGGTGGGAGTGGCTGTCCCTCCTTGATGACTTCTTTATACCTGGTGGGAGTGGCTGTCCCTCCTTGATGCCTTTCTTTATACCTGGTGGGGGTGGCTGTGCCTCCTTGATGCCTTTCTTTATACCTGGTGGGAGTGGCTGTCCTTCCTTGATGCCTTTCTTTATACCTGGTGGGGGTGGCTGTCCCTCCTTGATGCCTTTCTTTATACTTGGTGGGAGTGGCTGTCCTTCCTTGATGCCTTTCTTTATACCTGGTGGGAGTGGATGTGCCTCCTTGATGCCTTTCTTTATACCTGGTGGGGGTGGCTGTGCCTCATTGATGCCTTTCTTTATACCTGGTGGGGGTGGCTGTGCCTCATTGATGCCTTTCTTTATACCTGGTGGGAGTGGATGTGCCTCCTTGATGCCTTTCTTTATACCTGGTGGGGGTGGCTGTACCTCCTTGATGCCTTTCTTTATACCTGGTGGGAGTGGCTGTCCCTCCTTGATGCCTTTCTTTATACTTGGTGGGAGTGGCTGTCCCTCCTTGATGACTTCTTTA
The DNA here is from genome assembly GCA_032718475.1 of Nemertoderma westbladi. NCBI lineage: Eukaryota > Metazoa > Xenacoelomorpha > Nemertodermatida > Nemertodermatidae > Nemertoderma > Nemertoderma westbladi. Next base: position 117,160 of record JAUCBJ010008794.1, read on the forward strand.
TACCTGGTGGGAGTGGCTGTCCCTCCTTGATGACTTCTTTATACCTGGTGGGAGTGGCTGTCCCTCCTTGATGCCTTTCTTTATACCTGGTGGGAGTGGCTGTCCCTCCTTGATGCCTTTCTTTATACCTGGTGGGAGTGGATGTGCCTCCTTGATGCCTTTCTTTATACCTGGTGGGGGTGGCTGTGCCTCCTTGATGCCTTTCTTTATACCTGGTGGGAGTGGCTGTCCCTCCTTGATGCCTTTCTTTATACTTGGTGGGAGTGGCTGTCCCTCCTTGATGACTTCTTTATACCTGGTGGGAGTGGCTGTCCCTCCTTGATGACTTCTTTATACCTGGTGGGAGTGGCTGTCCCTCCTTGATGCCTTTCTTTATACCTGGTGGGAGTGGCTGTCCCTCCTTGATGCCTTTCTTTATACCTGGTGGGAGTGGATGTGCCTCCTTGATGCCTTTCTTTATACCTGGTGGGGGTGGCTGTGCCTCCTTGATGCCTTTCTTTATACCTGGTGGGAGTGGCTGTCCCTCCTTGATGCCTTTCTTTATACTTGGTGGGAGTGGATGTGCCTCCTTGATGCCTTTCTTTATACCTGGTGGGAGTGGCTGTGCCTCATTGATGCCTTTCTTTATACCTGGTGGGAGTGGCTGTGCCTCATTGATGCCTTTCTTTATACCTGGTGGGAGTGGCTGTCCCTCCTTGATGCCTTTCTTTATACTTGGTGGGAGTGGCTGTCCCTCCTTGATGACTTCTTTATACCTGGTGGGAGTGGCTGTGCCTCATTGATGCCTTTCTTTATACCTGGTGGGGGTGGCTGTGCCTCCTTGATGCCTTTCTTTATACCTGGTGGGGGTGGCTGTGCCTCCTTGATGCCTTTCTTTATACCTGGTGGGGGTGGCTGTGCCTCATTGATGCCTTTCTTTATACCTGGTGGGAGTGGCTGTCCTTCCTTGATGCCTTTCTTTATACCTGGTGGGGGTGGCTGTGCCTCCTTGATGCCTTTCTTTATACCTGGTGGGGGTGGCTGTGCCTCCTTGATGCCTTTCTTTATACCTGGTGGGAGTGGCTGTCCCTCCTTGATGCCTTTCTTTATACCTGGTGGGAGTGGCTGTCCCTCCTTGATGCCTTTCTTTATACCTGGTGGGGGTGGCTGTGCCTCCTTGATGCCTTTCTTTATACCTGGTGGGAGTGGCTGTCCCTCCTTGATGCCTTTCTTTATACCTGGTGGGAGTGGCTGTCCCTCCTTGATGCCTTTCTTTATACCTGGTGGGATGGCTGTCCCTCCCTGGTGGGAGTGGCTGTCCCTCCTTGATGCCTTTCTTTATACCTGGTGGGAGTGGCTGTCCCTCCTTGATGCCTTTCTTTATACCTGGTGGGAGTGGCTGTCCTTCCTTGATGCCTTTCTTTATACCTGGTGGGGGTGGCTGTCCCTCCTTGATGCCTTTCTTTATACTTGGTGGGAGTGGCTGTCCTTCCTTGATGCCTTTCTTTATACCTGGTGGGGGTGGCTGTGCCTCCTTGATGCCTTTCTTTATACCTGGTGGGGGTGGCTGTGCCTCCTTGATGCCTTTCTTTATACCTGGTGGGAGTGGCTGTCCCTCCTTGATGCCTTTCTTTATACCTGGTGGGAGTGGCTGTCCCTCCTTGATGCCTTTCTTTATACCTGGTGGGGGTGGCTGTGCCTCCTTGATGCCTTTCTTTATACCTGGTGGGAGTGGCTGTCCCTCCTTGATGCCTTTCTTTATACCTGGTGGGAGTGGCTGTCCCTCCTTGATGCCTTTCTTTATACCTGGTGGGAGTGGCTGTCCCTCCTTGATGCCTTTCTTTATACCTGGTGGGAGTGGCTGTCCCTCCTTGATGCCTTTCTTTATACCTGGTGGGAGTGGCTGTCCTTCCTTGATGCCTTTCTTTATACCTGGTGGGGGTGGCTGTGCCTCCTTGATGCCTTTCTTTATACCCTTTCTTTATACTTGGTGGGAGTGGCTGTCCCTCCTTGATGCCTTTCTTTATACCTGGTGGGAGTGGCTGTCCCTCCTTGATGCCTTTCTTTATACCTGGTGGGAGTGGCTGTCCTTCCTTGATGCCTTTCTTTATACCTGGTGGGGGTGGCTGTCCCTCCTTGATGCCTTTCTTTATACCTGGTGGGGGTGGCTGTCCCTCCTTGATGCCTTTCTTTATACCTGGTGGGAGTGGCTGTCCCTCCTTGATGCCTTTCTTTATACCTGGTGGGAGTGGCTGTCCTTCCTTGATGCCTTTCTTTATACCTGGTGGGAGTGGCTGTCCCTCCTTGATGCCTTTCTTTATACCTGGTGGGGGTGGCTGTCCCTCCTTGATGCCTTTCTTTATACCTGGTGGGAGTGGCTGTGCCTCCTTGATGCCTTTCTTTATACCTGGTGGGAGTGGCTGTCCCTCCTTGATGCCTTTCTTTATACCTGGTGGGAGTGGCTGTGCCTCATTGATGCCTTTCTTTATACCTGGTGGGAGTGGCTGTCCCTCCTTCATACCTTGCCAGTCCTTTTCTTATCTACTTTCCGGTGTTCTTCGCTGGAATAATTTGGTTCAGCAAGAGCTGAGAAGGGATTGTTGCTAAGGCGACAAGTGGTGGGCTTACAATGAGTATTGAGCTTTGAATCCGTTAATGGGCCACGAATTGTATGGCGAAGTGGAGGTCGCTGCCACTTGTAGTCATTTGAATAATTATCCTTATTGATATTGTTTTGAAAGTTCATGGCAAATGTGGAAGCATGCTCGTATATGTTATATCCATTCATTCTGGATTTAGGTCCATTTAATTTGGGTTGAGATAATCTTCCTCTTGTAATGAGATTCTCATCAGTTGAATCACCGGAACAATATGCACTATACAATATACCTCACATTAATAACTTTCTAATATCATCAAATCATATAAATGTACATTTGTGGAAACATTATCTATATTTCAAATAAAACCAACCTGAGAATCCCATGTCCCAAACTTCCTTGATGTTCATTGTGTAATTGTTTCTCTCGCTATTGATGTACCACATCTCCGACCATTTTGGCTCATTGATATAATACCTCGTCTGACTGCTGACCTCTCGTTTCTTTCTTTTAAGAACCTTCTGTTGCTGAACCCATGAGACTCTATGGTCTCGGCGCAGTCTTCGGTGCAGTGAGAGATGAGGAACAACCGACCTCTTGCGGGTCTTTCGGGAATTTATTAAATATATGTCGCTACCTTGAATCACCTCGTGCAACAACTGGAGTCCATGGTGATTGGCAGTTGCGTGGGCGTGGTCTTTGCCGGCGGGGATGTGAACTAGCCATTGTTGATTGTAAACATTAGCCGATAAAATAATTTGTAGACAAGCCAAAAGTAACACCACCAACGTCCCTTGTGTTGCCATGTATGTAATAAGTAACTGCCAGAAAATCAATATTATTGGTTAAAATGTATTTGTCCAATTGTTCTAAAACATGCTACAGTATATATACAGTAGCTATTATTTTTATTGGCAAAAATGTAAGATAAATGTAAATGTAAGATATACCGGTAATTTAATTCTCAATTATACAATTGCCTAGAATAATTTATGAGTCATGGTGTAGCTAGTAATTTTTATTTGATAGTCAAAGTAGCTAGTAATTATTCACTAGCTAGTTTTTTTATACAAAATATAGGCAGAAGTCAAAATATAGTTTTTACTTATTTTTCTTATTTAGGCCTATTTTACTTATTACTAGATTTATTTATCTTCTTATTAGTCATTTCGAGAATATATTGATGATATGGAAATTGTATAAATAAAAGGGGCACTACAAAATTTCTTTTGTAATTTTAAGATCACTAGCTACCTTTAAAAAAACTAGCTACCATAATAAAAAATAATAGCTAACCTCTCTCAGAAGGTCGACATAATTTATGTTCTAGAACAAAAAACCTTCTTGATAATATCCATTAGCATGGTCCAAAATATCATTTTGTAATTTTAAGATCACAAGCTAGGTACTACCTTTAAAAACACTAGCTACCTTAATAAAAAATAATAGGTAACCTCTCTCAGATGGTGAAATTTATGTTCTAGAACGAAAAACGGTACTAGTGTGTTATAGGTACACCCCCCCCCCCCCCTCAAATGTTTTTAACTAGCTAGTTTTTGCTATTTCTTTTTATGAAATGTTCTAGAACATGATATACATTTGAAAAAAAATAATATAATGTTCTAGAACAAATATTTTTTATTCTAGAACAAATTTTAAAAAAGCTTACACATTTTATTTTTTGTTAGTTATGTTTTATTTGATGTCAAGGAAATTGAATTTTCTAGAATATTCGAATTTCTACAGCTAAGATTTGACTTTCGCCCAACAACTAGCTGAGTTTCGTTGGAAGCTTCTACACAAAGAAAACCCATTTCATGTTAATTTTTTAATTTTAATTAGCTATTAAAAAAATACTAGCTACCCCCCCCCCCCCCAAACCCATCTTGCCAGCAACGATTAAAAATTATATGAAACAAATTCTAAATAAAATAAAATAAAAATTTTTATATTTTATGAACTGTTCTAGAACAAAAACTATTTGTTCTAGAACTTTTTTTTCTAGTTCTAAATAGCTACCATGTTCTAGAATATTATTAAAAAATATAAATAGTACATTACATTTTTTAATTTTTTTATAAATTGTTCTAGAACAAAAAATATTTTTTCTAGAACATATACTATATATATTTTAATAGCGAACAAGTTCTAGAACATGTTTATAAAAAGAAATAGCAAAAACTAGCTCGTAAAAAAAATTTGAGGGGGGGGGGGGGGTGTACCCTATAACACACTAGTGCCCGAAAAACATCATGATAATATCCAATAACATGGTAAAAAATTGATCAAAAATAGGTACGGTACCAATAATTTGGTTTTGTAATTTTAAAAACAGTAGCTACCATAAAAAACAATAACTAACGTCTAACAGAAGATGACATTAATGTTTTAAAACAAAAATCCTCAAGATAATAGCCATTAACATTGTCAAATAAATGGTGAAAAAGTGGGTACCCATAACATAGTAGTGCCCTAGAACATATTGTTTATTCAATACTTTTTTTATAAATTTTGTTCTAGAACAAATAATTGTTGTTCTAGAATATGTTCTATTAAATAATTCGGTTTTTGGTTATTATCAAAGCTAGTTTTTCTTACTTGTTTTTTTAAATGTTCTCGAACATATCGTATTAATTTCTGTAAAAAGTAATGTTCTAGAACAAATATTGTTTGTTCTAGAATTTTTTAATATAAATTGTTTTTTTGTGGTGTTCTTTTATTTGATTAGTATTAAAAACAATTACTAAGAACTACAAATTTTCATTGTAACTAGTGATTTTTATTAAATATGTGATACAAAGATAACATACTGTACAAAATACATTAACAAATTAGCTAGTTTTTTGTTCTAGAAAAAAAAATATTTGTTCTAGAACAACAATATTAAATCAATAGATCATATGTTCTAGAACATTTTTAAGAAAAAAAAGTAACAAAAACTAGATAGCATAAAAAATTTGGCGGGGGGGGGGGGGGCAGAACAAAAAATATATGTTCTGGAACATCATTTTTTTTTAATAAATAGGCCTAGCTAACATGTTCTAGAACACTTCAAACAAAAGTAGCAAAAACTAGCTAGTATAAAAAATTTGGAGGTGGTGTACGGCTGCAATAGTAGTACCCGTTCTGAAATTTCACCTTCACTAACACTGTATAACTAATTAATAGTAGCTACAGTAGTATTATTTAATTACACAATGGTGCTGAATTGACATCAAATTTGCGATAACTTTATTACTTCTAATTCAAAAGGCCACACAACTGTACAGTTGCCCTTGCCACCCGGACAATAGCCCTACGCTACAGTTAACACCCAGACAACAGCCCTGCGGTACAGTTTCCACCCGGACAATAACCCTACGGTACCCGGACATAACCCCGCGGTACAGTTTCCACCCGGACAGTAGCCCCCAAACAATAGCCCCCCCCCCCCCCCCCATACAAACTTAAAAGGATTAAACGCTTAGCGAAATAGTAACAATAATTAATATCTAGAATATGGTCAAAAAACTTATAGAATTATATTGCTTTACCTTTACGTCTAAAACTGTATAGCAAAAATTTAGTTCCAGAAAATAAAATAAATTCCAGAAAACTAATTCGATAGAAATAAATATAAATAGAAACATATCCTTTGTGAATTGGAAATAAGCTCAATGTAGATAGGCCTACAACAATAATATATAATATTCGTACATTTGACCTAATGTTAATTAATGCAATTAGAAAACAAAGAAAAAAACAAAAGTGTGAGAAAAATAATAAATAAAAGAACATGTCAACTTTATGTGTTAGTACTGATCAAACCTTGTTTGGGGGGCTAATGTCCAGGGCACCACCGGGGGCTATTGTTTAGGTAATCCGCGCGCTCGGTAATAAAGCTCCTCTGGTGTTTCATACCAAAGGTCGCCGTTCACAGAGGCCGCTCGCCGCGGCCGCCCGCCGCTGCCGCTCGCCGCTCCTGTGGTGTATCATGGCCTTAAGAATAACGTGCCACTGTACTCTACGGTAAATAATCTCACACCCTACAATCGCTATCATCCGTGGATAATATTCCATTACAAACGGTTTAAAATAATATTGATTGATAATTATATTATTATTTAATTAGTTGTCAAGGAAGTTAAGTAAAAACTCTTACCGGTAGATATGCAACGCCCAAAGGATGTCAAAATTCAACAAGCAACTGGACATAGACGGTTGCATGCAATCAGTGATCAGCTGACGGCAGTCAGCTGACCGGTGGTTTCGCCTTGCCTTACGAAGGAAGGCATTCTCAGGAGCCGCCAAGCCAAGAGAGGACATTTAGAGTGTGAAGTCCCAAAAGGATAAGGAACGGGCAATGAAACGAAGATATAGATATGTCACCAGTAACTATCCACTGGGAAGCAGCACCACAAACTTGCGCCAATCACGTTTCTGCTTGTTGATACTGGACTGCTGCGTGAGAATATAATACATTTCAAGCTTTTGCAGAATAGGCAACAGGGGTGCCGTGCAATTACTTCGAAATGTTTTTAAATCTTAAATAGTTCAGTTCAGTAAGTCAGCCAACATGTATTGGGCTCACCGAGGTGTGTCATGATGTGGTTGTGCACAATCTGTGTTGCCTTGTTCACTACCATCTCTAGCAATCCCATCCTGTTGCTGTCAAACGCGTTCAAACAAGTGTTGGATAGTGTGTCCAATATATTCCCCCTTACAATAGGGACAAGAGAATGAATAAACAACGTTTGAAGCAAGAATATCTGGGACAGGGTGTTTCAGAGGAGCGACTGGCGTAGTTGGATGTTGTGAAAACAAACCGAACTGGCCGTGTGCACGACGTTGGTATGAGACACGCAACCTTCGCACAAACAGATCGGTTGCCCGACCTCGGTACTAAAACTTACATATGATGGGCCTGGAATCGTCAGCAGTTACAAAATCCACCGGGTCATTGACCTCGGGGGGAACAACCGCTGGTACTCCTGCTCGCACGCCCCTTAGCGGCTTTAACAGCAGTGAGCTCGTTTTGGATCATCGCATCATTATATTGGTAATTGCCAAGAATTGGTTTAGCTTCCCCAATAGCGGTGTGGAGTTGGGAACAATCCCCACCCTTCATTACTGACGTTAAAAATACGATGGAACATACCACGAACTACAATACGTTTGTATGACTCAGGGGCACACGCAGTAGCGTTAAGGACGAGCCCAGTATCTGTAGGCTTGCGGTACCACATTGCCGAAAGTGCGTAACTCAAACGTGTCACACTCACAACCAAATCAAAAAAGGGCAACCGGCTCTGTTCCGGTTCCGCCATTTCAAGAGTAGACTTAAGATTGGGATGAGGTCTCTCACCTCTCTCAACTTATCAGTGGGGTCGTTATCACCAAGACCAAACACACCTCTCACTAAGTTTGGTGCCAGTAGTGATCTGCACACATAAAGATGTTGGCGAGTATGGGCCCCACAATGGGGACACCATGGTGATACGAATGAATAAGGTAATAAGTTCAAATACCGCAATGCCGGTATGAGACAAAAATACGCAACCAATAGCTTTAAAATAATTTTTCATATTGCACTTTCATGGAGAAATTCAATATGATATGAAATAATAATTAATAATAATATTTATGATTTATCAATAATATTTATGAGATATTCATAAAGCTAAGAAATAAATATCGCCTTGTATAAGGTGTATGGCCAGCAATATATTATTACCTTAAATTAATTAATCAATTACCTATTTTACAATAATTAGCCTAAATGACAAAGTATGTCGCCGTAAATGGATTAAATTATGCGTAATAACATGAAGTAGTTCGTTTAAAGGGTAATTCGACTTAACCAAGTAGTACAAAGTACTGTATCGTATTGGCAGGTATATATAGGCCTAACTGTACCGGTAGTTTATGGGACCAAATTAATGATACCCCGCCAAGTATAGAAGAAACAAAAAGGCCATTTTATTGACCAAGATAATATTATAGTGGTGATTATTTTACAGTATCCTTAAGTATACACTGACATATGTTGCCAATCATTAGCCTTATTTTATATACAAGCCTTCTTTATTATTTGATTTATTTAATCCTTACTGTCCACTATAGTATACAAACACACAGTTAGTAGTATAAATATACTACAGGATACAAACTACCTATACAGTAAACAATTAAAGACATTATGGAAAACACTCACAATAAACGGTAATATATAAACACTTGGTGTAGATCTTTTTAAACGGTTGCCTGGTTACTCTGGTTGGGTCACTGCTGTGTAATCGCATCTAAATAATTTAGTTAAAGCAGGTGTGTGCTGCTCTCCATTTATTTAAGTGCTTTCTCTTGTAGTGCACATATCCATATGGGGTTCGTTCATTATTCCACGGCTAATCTGTATGCGGAAGGAATCAGTGTTATGGCCTTCCCTCTGGCTGTTTGTTCAGCCAATGTGGTGACTTTGTTAAGGAAGCGCCCGCACCCCCCCCCCCCCCCCCCCCCCCTCCGTATCCATAAAAGTAAATGCGTTGTAACTTATCTTCACTATTACTACGCGGTGATGGTAGCTTAAAGCTTAATTAATAATTACTAAGTAAACTTCGTGGAAATTGAGAGAAAATTGAAAACTTGAGATTCTTCAAGGCAATCAAGTGGGGAGTGAGCTGAATCGATCATTACGTATTGACTTTACTGCAGACTGTAGTTAGGAGTGAGCTGAATCGATCATTACGTATTGACTTTACTGCAGACTGTAGTTAGGAGTGAGCTGAATCGATCATTACGTATTGACTTTACTGCAGAGACTGAAGTTAGGAGTGAGCTGAATCGTTCATTACGTATTGACTTTACTGCAGACTGTAGTTAGGAGAGAGCTGAATCGATCATTACGTATTGACTTTACTGCAGACTGTAGTTAGGAGAGAGCTAAATCGATCATTACGTATTGACTTTACTGCAGACTGTAGTTAGGAGAGAGCTGAATCGATCATTACGTATTGACTTTACTGCAGACTGTAGTTAGGAGAGAGCTGAATCGATCATTACGTATTGACTTTACTGCAGAGACTGTAGTTAGGAGTGAGCTGAATCGATCATTACGTATTGACTTTACTGCAGACTGTAGTTAGGAGAGAGCTGAATCGATCATTACGTATTGACTTTACTGCAGACTGTAGTTAGGAGTGAGCTGAATCGATCATTACGTATTGACTTTACTGCAGAGACTGAAGTTAGGAGTGAGCTGAATCGATCATTACGTATTGACTTTACTGCAGACTGTAGTTAGGAGAGAGCTGAATCGATCATTACGTATTGACTTTACTGCAGACTGTAGTTAGGAGTGAGCTAAATCGATCATTACGTATTGACTTTACTGCAGACTGTAGTTAGGAGAGAGCTGAATCGATCATTACGTATTGACTTTACTGCAGAGACTGTAGTTAGGAGTGAGCTGAATCGATCATTACGTATTGACTTTACTGCAGAGACTGAAGTTAGGAGTGAGCTGAATCGATCATTACGTATTGACTTTACTGCAGACTGTAGTTAGGAGAGAGCTGAATCGATCATTACGTATTGACTTTACTGCAGACTGTAGTTAGGAGAGAGCTGAATCGATCATTACGTATTGACTTTACTGCAGAGACTGTAGTTAGGAGTGAGCTGAATCGATCATTACGTATTGACTTTACTGCAGACTGTAGTTAGGAGAGAGCTGAATCGATCATTACGTATTGACTTTACTGCAGACTGTAGTTAGGAGAGAGCTGAATCGATCATTACGTATTGACTTTACTGCAGACTGTAGTTAGGAGAGAGCTGAATCGATCATTACGTATTGACTTTACTGCAGAGACTGTAGTTAGGAGTGAGCTGAATCGATCATTACGTATTGACTTTACTGCAGACTGTAGTTAGGAGAGAGCTGAATCGATCATTACGTATTGACTTTACTGCAGACTGTAGTTAGGAGTGAGCTGAATCGATCATTACGTATTGACTTTACTGCAGAGACTGAAGTTAGGAGTGAGCTGAATCGATCATTACGTATTGACTTTACTGCAGACTGTAGTTAGGAGAGAGCTGAATCGATCATTACGTATTGACTTTACTGCAGACTGTAGTTAGGAGAGAGCTGAATCGATCATTACGTATTGACTTTACAGCAGACTGTAGTTAGGAGTGAGCTAAATCGATCATTACGTATTGACTTTACTGCAGACTGTAGTTAGGAGAGAGCTGAATCGATCATTACGTATTGACTTTACTGCAGAGACTGAAGTTAGGAGTGAGCTGAATCGATCATTACGTATTGACTTTACTGCAGACTGTAGTTAGGAGTGAGCTGAATCGATCATTACGTATTGACTTTACTGCAGACTGTAGTTAGGAGTGAGCTGAATCGATCATAACGTATTGACTTTACTGCAGACTGTAGTTAGGAGAGAGCTGAATCGATCATAACGTATTGACTTTACTGCAGAGACTGTAGTTAGGAGTGAGCTGAATCGATCATTACGTATTGACTTTACTGCAGACTGTAGTTAGGAGTGAGCTGAATCGATCATAACGTATTGACTTTACTGCAGACTGTTGTTAGGAGAGAGCTGAATCGATCATAACGTATTGACTTTACTGCAGACTGTAGTTAGGAGAGAGCTGAATCGATCATTACGTATTGACTTTACTGCAGACTGTAGTTAGGAGTGAGCTAAATCGATCATTACGTATTGACTTTACTGCAGACTGTAGTTAGGAGAGAGCTGAATCGATCATTACGTATTGACTTTACTGCAGAGACTGTAGTTAGGAGTGAGCTGAATCGATCATTACGTATTGACTTTACTGCAGACTGTAGTTAGGAGAGAGCTGAATCGATCATTACGTATTGACTTTACTGCAGACTGTAGTTAGGAGAGAGCTGAATCGATCATTACGTATTGACTTTACTGCAGACTGTAGTTAGGAGTGAGCTGAATCGATCATTACGTATTGACTTTACTGCAGAGACTGAAGTTAGGAGTGAGCTGAATCGATCATTACGTATTGACTTTACTGCAGACTGTAGTTAGGAGAGAGCTGAATCGATCATTACGTATTGACTTTACTGCAGACTGTAGTTAGGAGAGAGCTGAATCGATCATTACGTATTGACTTTACAGCAGACTGTAGTTAGGAGTGAGCTAAATCGATCATTACGTATTGACTTTACTGCAGACTGTAGTTAGGAGAGAGCTGAATCGATCATTACGTATTGACTTTACTGCAGAGACTGAAGTTAGGAGTGAGCTGAATCGATCATTACGTATTGACTTTACTGCAGACTGTAGTTAGGAGTGAGCTGAATCGATCATTACGTATTGACTTTACTGCAGACTGTAGTTAGGAGTGAGCTGAATCGATCATAACGTATTGACTTTACTGCAGACTGTAGTTAGGAGAGAGCTGAATCGATCATAACGTATTGACTTTACTGCAGAGACTGTAGTTAGGAGTGAGCTGAATCGATCATTACGTATTGACTTTACTGCAGACTGTAGTTAGGAGTGAGCTGAATCGATCATAACGTATTGACTTTACTGCAGACTGTTGTTAGGAGAGAGCTGAATCGATCATAACGTATTGACTTTACTGCAGACTGTAGTTAGGAGAGAGCTGAATCGATCATTACGTATTGACTTTACTGCAGACTGTAGTTAGGAGTGAGCTAAATCGATCATTACGTATTGACTTTACTGCAGACTGTAGTTAGGAGAGAGCTGAATCGATCATTACGTATTGACTTTACTGCAGAGACTGTAGTTAGGAGTGAGCTGAATCGATCATTACGTATTGACTTTACTGCAGAGACTGAAGTTAGGAGTGAGCTGAATCGTTCATTACGTATTGACTTTACTGCAGACTGTAGTTAGGAGAGAGCTAAATCGATCATTACGTATTGACTTTACTGCAGACTGTAGTTAGGAGTGAGCTAAATCGATCATTATGTATTGACTTTACTGCAGACTGTAGTTAGGAGAGAGCTGAATCGATCATTACGTATTGACTTTACTGCAGACTGTAGTTAGGAGAGAGCTGAATCGATCATTACGTATTGACTTTACTGCAGAGACTGTAGTTAGGAGTGAGCTGAATCGATCATTACGTATTGACTTTACTGCAGACTGTAGTTAGGAGAGAGCTGAATCGATCATTACGTATTGACTTTACTGCAGACTGTAGTTAGGAGTGAGCTGAATCGATCATTACGTATTGACTTTACTGCAGAGACTGAAGTTAGGAGTGAGCTGAATCGATCATTACGTATTGACTTTACTGCAGACTGTAGTTAGGAGAGAGCTGAATCGATCATTACGTATTGACTTTACTGCAGAGACTGTAGTTAGGAGTGAGCTGAATCGATCATTACGTATTGACTTTACTGCAGACTGTAGTTAGGAGAGAGCTGAATCGATCATTACGTATTGACTTTACTGCAGACTGTAGTTAGGAGTGAGCTGAATCGATCATTACGTATTGACTTTACTGCAGAGACTGAAGTTAGGAGTGAGCTGAATCGATCATTACGTATTGACTTTACTGCAGACTGTAGTTAGGAGTGAGCTGAATCGATCATTACGTATTGACTTTACTGCAGACTGTTGTTAGGAGAGAGCTGAATCGATCATAACGTATTGACTTTACTGCAGACTGTAGTTAGGAGAGAGCTGAATCGATCATTACGTATTGACTTTACTGCAGACTGTAGTTAGGAGTGAGCTAAATCGATCATTACGTATTGACTTTACTGCAGACTGTAGTTAGGAGAGAGCTGAATCGATCATTACGTATTGACTTTACTGCAGAGACTGTAGTTAGGAGTGAGCTGAATCGATCATTACGTATTGACTTTACTGCAGAGACTGAAGTTAGGAGTGAGCTGAATCGATCATTACGTATTGACTTTACTGCAGACTGTAGTTAGGAGAGAGCTGAATCGATCATTACGTATTGACTTTACTGCAGACTGTAGTTAGGAGTGAGCTAAATCGATCATTATGTATTGACTTTACTGCAGACTGTAGTTAGGAGAGAGCTGAATCGATCATTACGTATTGACTTTACTGCAGACTGTAGTTAGGAGAGAGCTGAATCGATCATTACGTATTGACTTTACTGCAGAGACTGTAGTTAGGAGTGAGCTGAATCGATCATTACGTATTGACTTTACTGCAGACTGTAGTTAGGAGAGAGCTGAATCGATCATTACGTATTGACTTTACTGCAGACTGTAGTTAGGAGTGAGCTGAATCGATCATTACGTATTGACTTTACTGCAGAGACTGAAGTTAGGAGTGAGCTGAATCGATCATTACGTATTGACTTTACTGCAGACTGTAGTTAGGAGAGAGCTGAATCGATCATTACGTATTGACTTTACTGCAGAGACTGTAGTTAGGAGTGAGCTGAATCGATCATTACGTATTGACTTTACTGCAGACTGTAGTTAGGAGAGAGCTGAATCGATCATTACGTATTGACTTTACTGCAGACTGTAGTTAGGAGTGAGCTGAATCGATCATTACGTATTGACTTTACTGCAGAGACTGAAGTTAGGAGTGAGCTGAATCGATCATTACGTATTGACTTTACTGCAGACTGTAGTTAGGAGTGAGCTAAATCGATCATTATGTATTGACTTTACTGCAGACTGTAGTTAGGAGAGAGCTGAATCGATCATTACGTATTGACTTTACTGCAGACTGTAGTTAGGAGTGAGCTGAATCGATCATTACGTATTGACTTTACTGCAGAGACTGAAGTTAGGAGTGAGCTGAATCGATCATTACGTATTGACTTTACTGCAGACTGTAGTTAGGAGAGAGCTGAATCGATCATTACGTATTGACTTTACTGCAGAGACTGTAGTTAGGAGTGAGCTGAATCGATCATTACGTATTGACTTTACTGCAGACTGTAGTTAGGAGAGAGCTGAATCGATCATTACGTATTGACTTTACTGCAGACTGTAGTTAGGAGTGAGCTGAATCGATCATTACGTATTGACTTTACTGCAGAGACTGAAGTTAGGAGTGAGCTGAATCGATCATTACGTATTGACTTTACTGCAGACTGTAGTTAGGAGTGAGCTAAATCGATCATTATGTATTGACTTTACTGCAGACTGTAGTTAGGAGAGAGCTGAATCGATCATTACGTATTGACTTTACTGCAGACTGTAGTTAGGAGAGAGCTGAATCGATCATTACGTATTGACTTTACTGCAGAGACTGTAGTTAGGAGTGAGCTGAATCGATCATTACGTATTGACTTTACTGCAGACTGTAGTTAGGAGAGAGCTGAATCGATCATTACGTATTGACTTTACTGCAGACTGTAGTTAGGAGTGAGCTGAATCGATCATTACGTATTGACTTTACTGCAGAGACTGAAGTTAGGAGTGAGCTGAATCGATCATTACGTATTGACTTTACTGCAGACTGTAGTTAGGAGAGAGCTGAATCGATCATTACGTATTGACTTTACTGCAGACTGTAGTTAGGAGAGAGCTGAATCGATCATTACGTATTGACTTTACTGCAGACTGTAGTTAGGAGTGAGCTGAATCGATCATTACGTATTGACTTTACTGCAGACTGTAGTTAGGAGAGAGCTGAATCGATCATTACGTATTGACTTTACTGCAGAGACTGAAGTTAGGAGTGAGCTGAATCGATCATTACGTATTGACTTTACTGCAGACTGTAGTTAGGAGTGAGCTGAATCGATCATTACGTATTGACTTTACTGCAGACTGTAGTTAGGAGAGAGCTGAATCGATCATTACGTATTGACTTTACTGCAGAGACTGTAGTTAGGAGTGAGCTGAATCGATCATTACGTATTGACTTTACTGCAGACTGTAGTTAGGAGTGAGCTGAATCGATCATTACGTATTGACTTTACTGCAGAGACTGAAGTTAGGAGTGAGCTGAATCGATCATTACGTATTGACTTTACTGCAGAGACTGAAGTTAGGAGTGAGCTGAATCGATCATAACGTATTGACTTTACTGCAGACTGTAGTTAGGAGAGAGCTGAATCGATCATTACGTATTGACTTTACTGCAGACTGTAGTTAGGAGTGAGCTGAATCGATCATTACGTATTGACTTTACTGCAGACTGTAGTTAGGAGTGAGCTGAATCGATCATTACGTATTGACTTTACTGCAGAGACTGAAGTTAGGAGTGAGCTGAATCGATCATTACGTATTGACTTTACTGCAGAGACTGAAGTTAGGAGTGAGCTGAATCGATCATTACGTATTGACTTTACTGCAGACTGTAGTTAGGAGAGAGCTGAATCGATCATTACGTATTGACTTTACTGCAGACTGTAGTTAGGAGTGAGCTGAATCGATCATTACGTATTGACTTTACTGCAGAGACTGAAGTTAGGAGTGAGCTGAATCGATCATTACGTATTGACTTTACTGCAGACTGTAGTTAGGAGAGAGCTGAATCGATCATTACGTATTGACTTTACTGCAGACTGTAGTTAGGAGTGAGCTGAATCGATCATTACGTATTGACTTTACTGCAGACTGTAGTTAGGAGTGAGCTGAATCGATCATTACGTATTGACTTTACTGCAGACTGTAGTTAGGAGAGAGCTGAATCGATCATTACGTATTGACTTTACTGCAGACTGTAGTTAGGAGTGAGCTGAATCGATCATTACGTATTGACTTTACTGCAGACTGTAGTTAGGAGTGAGCTGAATCGATCATTACGTATTGACTTTACTGCAGAGACTGAAGTTAGGAGTGAGCTGAATCGATCATTACGTATTGACTTTACTGCAGAGACTGAAGTTAGGAGTGAGCTGAATCGATCATTACGTATTGACTTTACTGCAGACTGTAGTTAGGAGTGAGCTGAATCGATCATTACGTATTGACTTTACTGCAGAGACTGAAGTTAGGAGTGAGCTGAATCGATCATTACGTATTGACTTTACTGCAGACTGTAGTTAGGAGAGAGCTGAATCGATCATTACGTATTGACTTTACTGCAGACTGTAGTTAGGAGTGAGCTGAATCGATCATTACGTATTGACTTTACTGCAGACTGTAGTTAGGAGTGAGCTGAATCGATCATTACGTATTGACTTTACTGCAGACTGTAGTTAGGAGAGAGCTGAATCGATCATTACGTATTGACTTTACTGCAGACTGTAGTTAGGAGTGAGCTGAATCGATCATTACGTATTGACTTTACTGCAGACTGTAGTTAGGAGTGAGCTGAATCGATCATTACGTATTGACTTTACTGCAGACTGTAGTTAGGAGTGAGCTGAATCGATCATTACGTATTGACTTTACTGCAGACTGTAGTTAGGAGTGAGCTGAATCGATCATTACGTATTGACTTTACTGCAGACTGTAGTTAGGAGAGAGCTGAATCGATCATTACGTATTGACTTTACTGCAGACTGTAGTTAGGAGTGAGCTGAATCGATCATTACGTATTGACTTTACTGCAGACTGTAGTTAGGAGTGAGCTGAATCGATCATTACGTATTGACTTTACTGCAGAGACTGAAGTTAGGAGTGAGCTGAATCGATCATTACGTATTGACTTTACTGCAGAGACTGAAGTTAGGAGTGAGCTGAATCGATCATTACGTATTGACTTTACTGCAGACTGTAGTTAGGAGTGAGCTGAATCGATCATTACGTATTGACTTTACTGCAGAGACTGAAGTTAGGAGTGAGCTGAATCGATCATTACGTATTGACTTTACTGCAGAGACTGAAGTTAGGAGTGAGCTGAATCGATCATTACGTATTGACTTTACTGCAGACTGTAGTTAGGAGAGAGCTGAATCGATCATTACGTATTGACTTTACTGCAGACTGTAGTTAGGAGTGAGCTGAATCGATCATTACGTATTGACTTTACTGCAGACTGTAGTTAGGAGTGAGCTGAATCGATCATTACGTATTGACTTTACTGCAGAGACTGAAGTTAGGAGTGAGCTGAATCGATCATTACGTATTGACTTTACTGCAGAGACTGAAGTTAGGAGTGAGCTGAATCGATCATTACGTATTGACTTTACTGCAGACTGTAGTTAGGAGAGAGCTGAATCGATCATTACGTATTGACTTTACTGCAGACTGTAGTTAGGAGTGAGCTGAATCGATCATTACGTATTGACTTTACTGCAGAGACTGAAGTTAGGAGTGAGCTGAATCGATCATTACGTATTGACTTTACTGCAGACTGTAGTTAGGAGAGAGCTGAATCGATCATTACGTATTGACTTTACTGCAGACTGTAGTTAGGAGTGAGCTGAATCGATCATTACGTATTGACTTTACTGCAGACTGTAGTTAGGAGTGAGCTGAATCGATCATTACGTATTGACTTTACTGCAGACTGTAGTTAGGAGAGAGCTGAATCGATCATTACGTATTGACTTTACTGCAGAGACTGTAGTTAGGAGTGAGCTGAATCGATCATTACGTATTGACTTTACTGCAGACTGTAGTTAGGAGAGAGCTGAATCGATCATTACGTATTGACTTTACTGCAGACTGTAGTTAGGAGTGAGCTGAATCGATCATTACGTATTGACTTTACTGCAGAGACTGTAGTTAGGAGTGAGCTGAATCGATCATTACGTATTGACTTTACTGCAGACTGTAGTTAGGAGTGAGCTGAATCGATCATTACGTATTGACTTTACTGCAGACTGTAGTTAGGAGTGAGCTGAATCGATCATTACGTATTGACTTTACTGCAGACTGTAGTTAGGAGAGAGCTGAATCGATCATTACGTATTGACTTTACTGCAGAGACTGTAGTTAGGAGTGAGCTGAATCGATCATTACGTATTGACTTTACTGCAGACTGTAGTTAGGAGTGAGCTGAATCGATCATTACGTATTGACTTTACTGCAGACTGTAGTTAGGAGTGAGCTGAATCGATCATTACGTATTGACTTTACTGCAGAGACTGAAGTTAGGAGTGAGCTGAATCGATCATTACGTATTGACTTTACTGCAGACTGTAGTTAGGAGTGAGCTGAATCGATCATTACGTATTGACTTTACTGCAGACTGTAGTTAGGAGAGAGCTGAATCGATCATTACGTATTGACTTTACTGCAGACTGTAGTTAGGAGTGAGCTGAATCGATCATTACGTATTGACTTTACTGCAGACTGTAGTTAGGAGAGAGCTGAATCGATCATTACGTATTGACTTTACTGCAGAGACTGTAGTTAGGAGTGAGCTGAATCGATCATTACGTATTGACTTTACTGCAGACTGTAGTTAGGAGTGAGCTGAATCGATCATTACGTATTGACTTTACTGCAGACTGTAGTTAGGAGAGAGCTGAATCGATCATTACGTATTGACTTTACTGCAGAGACTGTAGTTAGGAGTGAGCTGAATCGATCATTACGTATTGACTTTACTGCAGACTGTAGTTAGGAGTGAGCTGAATCGATCATTACGTATTGACTTTACTGCAGAGACTGTAGTTAGGAGTGAGCTGAATCGATCATTACGTATTGACTTTACTGCAGAGACTGAAGTTAGGAGTGAGCTGAATCGATCATTACGTATTGACTTTACTGCAGACTGTAGTTAGGAGAGAGCTGAATCGATCATTACGTATTGACTTTACTGCAGACTGTAGTTAGGAGTGAGCTGAATCGATCATTACGTATTGACTTTACTGCAGACTGTAGTTAGGAGTGAGCTGAATCGATCATTACGTATTGACTTTACTGCAGGACTGTAGTTAGGAGTGAGCTGAATCGATCATTACGTATTGACTTTACTGCAGAGACTGAAGTTAGGAGTGAGCTGAATCGATCATTACGTATTGACTTTACTGCAGACTGTAGTTAGGAGAGAGCTGAATCGATCATTACGTATTGACTTTACTGCAGACTGTAGTTAGGAGTGAGCTGAATCGATCATTACGTATTGACTTTACTGCAGAGACTGAAGTTAGGAGTGAGCTGAATCGATCATTACGTATTGACTTTACTGCAGACTGTAGTTAGGAGAGAGCTGAATCGATCATTACGTATTGACTTTACTGCAGACTGTAGTTAGGAGTGAGCTGAATCGATCATTACGTATTGACTTTACTGCAGACTGTAGTTAGGAGTGAGCTGAATCGATCATTACGTATTGACTTTACTGCAGACTGTAGTTAGGAGAGAGCTGAATCGATCATTACGTATTGACTTTACTGCAGACTGTAGTTAGGAGTGAGCTGAATCGATCATTACGTATTGACTTTACTGCAGACTGTAGTTAGGAGTGAGCTGAATCGATCATTACGTATTGACTTTACTGCAGAGACTGTAGTTAGGAGTGAGCTGAATCGATCATTACGTATTGACTTTACTGCAGAGACTGTAGTTAGGAGTGAGCTGAATCGATCATTACGTATTGACTTTACTGCAGACTGTAGTTAGGAGTGAGCTGAATCGATCATTACGTATTGACTTTACTGCAGACTGTAGTTAGGAGTGAGCTGAATCGATCATTACGTATTGACTTTACTGCAGACTGTAGTTAGGAGAGAGCTGAATCGATCATTACGTATTGACTTTACTGCAGACTGTAGTTAGGAGTGAGCTGAATCGATCATTACGTATTGACTTTACTGCAGACTGTAGTTAGGAGTGAGCTGAATCGATCATTACGTATTGACTTTACTGCAGACTGTAGTTAGGAGAGAGCTGAATCGATCATTACGTATTGACTTTACTGCAGACTGTAGTTAGGAGTGAGCTGAATCGATCATTACGTATTGACTTTACTGCAGACTGTAGTTAGGAGTGAGCTGAATCGATCATTACGTATTGACTTTACTGCAGACTGTAGTTAGGAGTGAGCTGAATCGATCATTACGTATTGACTTTACTGCAGACTGTAGTTAGGAGTGAGCTGAATCGATCATTACGTATTGACTTTACTGCAGACTGTAGTTAGGAGAGAGCTGAATCGATCATTACGTATTGACTTTACTGCAGACTGTAGTTAGGAGTGAGCTGAATCGATCATTACGTATTGACTTTACTGCAGACTGTAGTTAGGAGTGAGCTGAATCGATCATTACGTATTGACTTTACTGCAGAGACTGTAGTTAGGAGTGAGCTGAATCGATCATTACGTATTGACTTTACTGCAGACTGTAGTTAGGAGTGAGCTGAATCGATCATTACGTATTGACTTTACTGCAGACTGTAGTTAGGAGTGAGCTGAATCGATCATTACGTATTGACTTTACTGCAGGACTGTAGTTAGGAGTGAGCTGAATCGATCATTACGTATTGACTTTACTGCAGACTGTAGTTAGGAGTGAGCTGAATCGATCATTACGTATTGACTTTACTGCAGACTGTAGTTAGGAGTGAGCTGAATCGATCATTACGTATTGACTTTACTGCAGACTGTAGTTAGGAGAGAGCTGAATCGATCATTACGTATTGACTTTACTGCAGACTGTAGTTAGGAGTGAGCTGAATCGATCATTACGTATTGACTTTACTGCAGACTGTAGTTAGGAGTGAGCTGAATCGATCATTACGTATTGACTTTACTGCAGACTGTAGTTAGGAGTGAGCTGAATCGATCATTACGTATTGACTTTACTGCAGACTGTAGTTAGGAGTGAGCTGAATCGATCATTACGTATTGACTTTACTGCAGACTGTAGTTAGGAGAGAGCTGAATCGATCATTACGTATTGACTTTACTGCAGAACTGTAGTTAGGAGTGAGCTGAATCGATCATTACGTATTGACTTTACTGCAGACTGTAGTTAGGAGTGAGCTGAATCGATCATTACGTATTGACTTTACTGCAGACTGTAGTTAGGAGTGAGCTGAATCGATCATTACGTATTGACTTTACTGCAGACTGTAGTTAGGAGTGAGCTGAATCGATCATTACGTATTGACTTTACTGCAGACTGTAGTTAGGAGTGAGCTGAATCGATCATTACGTATTGACTTTACTGCAGACTGTAGTTAGGAGTGAGCTGAATCGATCATTACGTATTGACTTTACTGCAGACTGTAGTTAGGAGTGAGCTGAATCGATCATTACGTATTGACTTTACTGCAGAGACTGTAGTTAGGAGTGAGCTGAATCGATCATTACGTATTGACTTTACTGCAGACTGTAGTTAGGAGTGAGCTGAATCGATCATTACGTATTGACTTTACTGCAGACTGTAGTTAGGAGTGAGCTGAATCGATCATTACGTATTGACTTTACTGCAGACTGTAGTTAGGAGAGAGCTGAATCGATCATTACGTATTGACTTTACTGCAGACTGTAGTTAGGAGAGAGCTGAATCGATCATTACGTATTGACTTTACTGCAGACTGTAGTTAGGAGTGAGCTGAATCGATCATTACGTATTGACTTTACTGCAGACTGTAGTTAGGAGTGAGCTGAATCGATCATTACGTATTGACTTTACTGCAGACTGTAGTTAGGAGTGAGCTGAATCGATCATTACGTATTGACTTTACTGCAGACTGTAGTTAGGAGTGAGCTGAATCGATCATTACGTATTGACTTTACTGCAGACTGTAGTTAGGAGTGAGCTGAATCGATCATTACGTATTGACTTTACTGCAGACTGTAGTTAGGAGTGAGCTGAATCGATCATTACGTATTGACTTTACTGCAGACTGTAGTTAGGAGTGAGCTGAATCGATCATTACGTATTGACTTTACTGCAGACTGTAGTTAGGAGTGAGCTGAATCGATCATTACGTATTGACTTTACTGCAGACTGTAGTTAGGAGTGAGCTGAATCGATCATTACGTATTGACTTTACTGCAGACTGTAGTTAGGAGTGAGCTGAATCGATCATTACGTATTGACTTTACTGCAGACTGTAGTTAGGAGTGAGCTGAATCGATCATTACGTATTGACTTTACTGCAGACTGTAGTTAGGAGTGAGCTGAATCGATCATTACGTATTGACTTTACTGCAGACTGTAGTTAGGAGTGAGCTGAATCGATCATTACGTATTGACTTTACTGCAGACTGTAGTTAGGAGTGAGCTGAATCGATCATTACGTATTGACTTTACTGCAGACTGTAGTTAGGAGTGAGCTGAATCGATCATTACGTATTGACTTTACTGCAGACTGTAGTTAGGAGTGAGCTGAATCGATCATTACGTATTGACTTTACTGCAGAGACTGTAGTTAGGAGTGAGCTGAATCGATCATTACGTATTGACTTTACTGCAGACTGTAGTTAGGAGTGAGCTGAATCGATCATTACGTATTGACTTTACTGCAGACTGTATTAGTGTTAGGAGTGAGCTGAATCGATCATTACGTATTGACTTTACTGCAGACTGTAGTTAGGAGAGAGCTGAATCGATCATTACGTATTGACTTTACTGCAGA